>KN166866.1:11517-39009 GCA_000757745.1 Steinernema scapterisci | reverse complement strand
GAAGAACGATCCTAAACACGTCCCAAACCCAAGACGTCCTCGCCTCACCGACGACGTCTTCATGCGCCATGAATCCAAGCCTTCCCATAACAAAGAACCCTCAGCCACGTCCGACTACGACAGCAACAAAGAGCTAGATTCCGGCTCTTGGAGCTCCAACACACGCTCTGCGCTGTCCAGCAACTCACAATCCAACGTCGACATCGAGCGTTCCTACAGCCCCTCACTACCCTCGGACACCGAAGACCAAAATGTCCCGAAACCAGACGACAACTGGGCGCAAGACCGTCATTCCAGGGAACTCCAACCCAGCGTTATCCAAGTCAACAACAGCGACGATGACGGTAGGTCCAAAACTTCCTAATCTCTAGCCTCTGAGGCTCCTCGCGATAAAATCCTAATCGCTTTGCTTCCTCGCTTAGCTGCTTCCCGCTTCTACGCCGCCAAAGCTGCATTTACCTCGCGCGGCGGTCAGCTTAGAACTACCGTAACCCAACCACAGCAACATCAGCAACATCGACCGAACAGTCAAACGCTTCCGCATCCTCGAAGACTTCCTCAGCAGCCTGTTGCGGTCAGTTGTGGTACGCTGGTTTCTGTTTCAAGACGAGGCGGCGGTTCTCGTCCGGTTAGACAGAATTTTAATAATTCGGATTACGGTACGCTTGCTGCTTGCGTGTGGAGTGCGCTGGACGCTAATCTGTGTGCTGTGGTTGGGGACATTGGGGCTTGATTATTGTGGGGAACATGGGGGTTTGGGGCATTGGAGCCTTGGGCTGGAACTCAAGGGATAAAATCAGGTTGGGCCTGGGGATCTTAGGGTTAGATTTGGCCACGTTCGAGGTTTCTAGGGTTGAGTTTGGCCTGGAGTTGGAGTTTCTATCAAGCCTAAGCCACCCAAAAAGCGGGAGCTTAAGCCTGAGCTGCCTAGTTGATTCCTAAACCCTGTTTTGGTCCCAAAGGTACCAGAATATGATCAAATTTCTTTCACGGATCTACGATTTTCAAGCTCTGAGTTGGCTTTTTGGATCTAGTTTTCACCCATTCTAAGAGGCACCAGGAAGGAACCTTGCCTAAGGACTCTTAGAGCTCATTTCCCAAACCCTAGCCCCAGACCCACTTCCAGTACCGACCCATCAGGTAATTCGAGTGTTTGAGCTTGCCGTGTTTGAGTGTGTTTTAAGATTATCTCTACGGTGGCTTACGGTATTCTATTCTTTCTTTGTTTCAGAAGAGAACGCCGTCGTGATTGCGAAGTAAGTTCCATCTCTTCCATTTCCTTTCCTCACTTTCCCGGCGTCAAATTCAGCTTTGTTCTAGAAAGCTGATTTGGCCCACACGAACAGTCTTATTGGATACACTGCACATAACTTCAGAAACTCAAAATTGAACTTTTAAAGGCATTTATGACACCGTTTAAAACATCTTTGAAGCTCCAAATTCAGTCCTTTTTTGGTTGACATTAAGATCTCTGCACATAACCCCAAAACTCTCAATTCGACCCCAGCACACCTCATCCACATCACTCCAAGTAATCTCAGTTTTTGTAGTCTTAACGGAGACATTATTTCGCGGAACGTACAGGTTTGTTCAAGAGCTTGGAATGCGGCTGCGGTTTTCGTGTTCTTAGAAATGGGTTTTGCATGATTTTTGAGGTCTGCATGGATTTGGGATCTGAGTCTTAGCACGTAATGTCTTAGCACGAAGTGAGGCACATATCTTGGCTTGCATGATGGCATGAACGCGGCATAAATGTTGATTTTAGCACCAGCCATAAAGTCCGGAATTCTGGGAATGATAGACCCTCTTTTAGGAGATCACCTACGCCAACCTTCCCCAAGTCAACGACAGCTGGAATCAGTTCCAAGACGCCCGAACGAACCACCTCGACTACGACGCCAGAACCCCGTTTCCCCACGTCGAGGGCTTCCGAAACCAGTCCCATCTACAGTCCTCCTCCCACCTCAGTCCCCAGCAGCGAGCGAGTCAGAACCGATTTACCAGTCTCCCGAGGCACTGCAACCCTATCCAGGGAGTCCGGACACCCCAATCCGGCACCCTCAGAACTCAGGACTCTCAGCAACCAGGTCCCCGTCGAGCCTACAGTACCCTCCAGTCGAACCGACGAGCAGGCTTCCCAGGCCACCGCCTGTCTGTCACCCAGAGCCACCCAGGCCCCCAAGGCATCTTTCAGAGGGGCCAAGGGAGCTTCTTCCCGGGACAAGGGATGTTCCATCGGACGACAGCTGCGAAATCTATGGAGCAGCTGGACTCTTCGGCCCTCCCACAACCCGGATCAATCCGGCAAGGGAACAGCTTCATGGTTCGGGGCTTTCAGAAGGCGCCCCAAGTGCCCGAACATGCCGGAGCCGCAGCTCTGCTCACCTCGGAACTCAAGCAAGTGCTCCGTCAACGTCGACAGGCAGCTGCCGGCGGTTCCTGCCGAAGTCCACCGGCCCCATCGGGGAGCTTCGGGGCAGGCACAGTATCCCCATCCGACTGCGCCGTGGCCCATGGGACCATCTACTCGCGCCCCAGGGCACATTCAGGTAAGCCTAGGGTTCCCATCTCAGTTATTGGGTCTAAACGTCGTCCTCCAATTCCAGGTCACACCCATCAGTGGACTCTACCAAAACCCAGCCAACCTCCACTGTGGCAACGTGCACCCACTCTACATCCCGTACACCCCCACCAGTTCCACCCAAGACGCCTTCGAAGAACGTCCGCGAGCGCCCCCAACAACGACCTCCTGGACACCCCGGAGTGGGCCCAGAGGGCTGCGACGTTGCAACGATGTTGAGTTCTACGGAGGATTCCACGATGTGGCTTCTCGCCAAGTCGCTGCGCGACCGTCCAATGCCGAAGACATGCTGATGTATTAGTAGCTGGCGTTGTGGGACCCGACCCTTAAATTTATGCCCTTGTTTGTACATTTCTGATATGACCACGACGTTTTCATGGGTACTGTAGCCGTAAATGCTCTTTGCTCACATTCTGTCTTCTTCTAAACCTATATTTTCTGTGATCGAATTGAGAAATTGTAACGTATTGCTTTCAAATTTGCGTAGATTTTCAATTATTTGTAAATTATTCTATGGTCAGGAATGAATTTTTTGTGTGAGCCGAGTTTTACCACCCGAATCCTGTCTCAGGACGCCGTAAACCATGACGAGAGGGTCGAGAAAGCAGAAAAGTCAACAATTCTTAGCTTCTCCTCGGCGGCGGTTGGGTTCCTTTGAGTGGTCGGGTCGACCTTGCCTGTAAACGACGTTCTCCTCTCGCTCGCCCGCTTCCCGCGGGAGGCTGACGTCACCTCTCGCGCGCCACACTCGATCGCCGATCGGTCGCTGCTGATCGCCGTCGTCGTTTCGCAATTTTCTCGCCTGTTTTTGCGCCGTTTTTTGGCGATTTTTACGCTGTTTTCTTCGTGATTTCCGCGATTTTCAGGTGCGCTAATGGCTTGTGTCTATGTCTGAACGGGTGTCTGGATATACCGTCTGAGAATGAGGCGTCTGTGACGCCAAATGTGTTCTGCGCGCCGTCGCGTCTGTCGTGAAATTTCAGGAGACAGACTCAGACGAGTCTGATTTTGGCTGTCTAGGGTGAATCGGCGCGATTGCGCTGCGCGCGAATTTCAAATCTGATGTCTGGAATCGGCGAAAATGTCTGCTTGAGCGGCGAAGTTTCAGACCGATTTTGATGTCTAGACTCATAAGGAGCGATCGCGAGAACCCGAACATGCCAGAGGCCTCAGACTCGTCTCATTTTGATGTCTATTACGCGTCGCGATAATTAGATGTCTTGTCTCTCGTGGATTTACTGTCTGAGATGGACGGAAATGTCTGATTTCAGGGGCTAAATTTTAGACTGATTTCGATGTCTAGACTCATCTGGCGTGATCGTGATAATGACCGATTTGAACCGTGATTTCAGACAGGATGCATTCATGGACATGTTTTTTCAGGATCCAGACTAACGACAAGTCATGCGCCAAGTGGATAAGACGTCTGGAATCGACGCGACCGCCGAACGGAAGCTGTCCCGAAGGACGAAATCCGAAGCAGACCCAAACAAGCCTGGGTTTGACGACAATCTGCTCGCCGGCCATCTAGGAAAGCCGGGCGCTTCAGACATGACTGAGTGTCTGTAATTAGGCCTCTAACGTGTCTCATTTTGATGTCTAATACGCGACGCGATAATTATGTGATGTCTGTGAGTCCTGAATTTCGTGTCTGAAATGGATAGAAATGTCTGATGTGGTAACTGAAATTGTCCTTTCAGACACGCGACAGACATCGTGAATCGATCATTTGCCCGTGGCGTTAACAGGTGGAGCGGTCGTGTTTTAGGGCCCAAAAGGGTCGATTTTGGGCTTGTTCGTGATATTCGTGTCCGTGCTTCGTGCTAATTATCTTCGCGTACTCCAAATGACACCATTTCCTAACCCTCTTCTCTCATTCCAGAATGCAAATTCTCCATTTGCTAGCGGCAACGCTGCTGCTAGCAAGTGTGGCAGCAGCCGAGCTGCGCTTGGAAGACCGGATCCGCCGGTACGAGGTGATCCGCCTGAAGGATCGCCGCCAAAAGCGGTCCGCGGCGTTTCTGACGGCGTCAAACCCGATGGAGCAGATCGCCTTCACCGCCTTTGGACGCGACTTCCACGTCGTCCTGAAGCCAGGCGTCTCCGTCCTCCACCCACAAGCGGAGGGCGTCATCGTCGACGGGGACAAGACCGAAGAATTCCTCCTGGACCGGCGCCAGTTCTTCACTGGACACGTCAAAGGTAAGCCATTTTCTCTTTGCTATTCCAAGCTTAAGAATGTGATTTTGAGGACATAAAAAGGCGAAAGCCTTCTTCACGCACGACGACGGCCGTGGCGTTATAGGGCGAATCGACTTCAAAAAAGATTCGCTCTATTTCGAGCCCGCGTCGGTGCACCTGAAAAACGGCGTGGCGCCCCACGAGGACGAGGATATCCTCGTTTACAAGGTAAGATTATTCTTGAATTCTCAGATTTCATAGCTCGTTTTTCTAGGCTTCCGACGTTGTCAGAAACATGTCGGGAAGCCTGCTGATCGACATCAGCGACAAGTTCTACCAGCGCCATGGATTCACACCGAAGCGGCCGAACGTCTTCGAAGAGATGCGGCAGAAGCGCGACGTCGTCGAAGAACAGGAATACGAGAAGACGGACCAAACGAAGTGCCCGCTGAAGCTCGTCGCGGACTACGTCTTCTTCAGCGACATCGGGAGCAAGAACGCGGCCTATACGGCCAGATATCTGGTAAGTCAAATACTTAATTCCTTGGTTCTAATCTTGAATTAGATCAGCGTGGTCGAGGAGGTCAACAAGATCTTCGAAAAGGTCGATTTTGGCCTGAACACGCACAGGGAGAGGATGATCGGGATGGGCTTGATGATCAAAAAACTCATCGTCCACCGATCTCCCTCAACGGATCCCGGGTACAACGACCTCTACAAGAAGAACGTGGATTCTCAGCTGCTTCTTGAGGTGAGTTCTATCTCTTCATTTTCATTTCCTAAGAATCTCTTTCAGGACTTCGCGAACCACCAAGCCGACGCGCAGCACTGTCTCGTCCACCTTGTGACAGGCAAGCAGCTCGCTGACGGCGTCCTCGGAATCGCCTACCCGGGGATGCAGTACTCCACCGAGGACGACGGCCATCCCGGAATCTGCGGAGGGATCAGGAACTGCGAGGGCAACAATTACGTACGATGCCTGAACGCAGCCCTGACCTCCGTAGTGGGGTACACGGACGAGCAGTTGTCCACCCGAGAAACGATTCTCGTGATGGCGCACGGTGAGTCCTTAATCCTTGGAGCTTATTTAAAACTCCTGTTTTCAGAGATTGGGCACAATTTCGGAGCTCGCCACGACGTGGACTCCAGATGTATCCCGTCGGCCAGCGAAGGTGGCACGTTCCTAATGCACCCAAGTGCTTCGAGGGGGTATGACCCTAATAATAACGTGAGTTTACCGTATCCTGAGGCTCGTTTTAAGGCTTAAATTTCAGCAATTATCGAAGTGCTCCATCGAGTCGATGAACCTCGTGATGGCCAGGCACTCCGTGAAGTGCTTCATACCACCGCTGGAGAGCTACTGCGGCAACGGCGTCGTCGAGGACGGCGAAGAATGCGACGCTGGAATCCTCCTCGACGACTACGAGCAGGATCCTTGCTGCACCACGACGTGCCAGTTCCGGATGATGCCAGAGGAGGGGAAAGTCACGTGCTCCCCGAAGAACTCCCAGTGCTGCCTGGAATCTTGCACTCTGGCTCCGTCGACCCAGATTTGCCATCATGGGGTCCCGGAGAGGTGCACGGCTCTAACTTACTGCACGTGAGTTTTTGAGGCTTAAAATCTGGATCTAACTTTGGGTTCTTTTAGGGGAAACACCTCGGGATGCCCACCTTGGAACATGCTTCCAGATGGCACGGGCTGCTTCGACAAGGGCGTATGCCAGGACGGCCAGTGCCTGGACTGGTGCGAGCAGGCAGGCCTGAAACCGTGCCTGTGCCAGAACGAAGCCCAAGCGTGCTTCCGCTGCTGCCGCAAGACCGAAGACGACACTTGCCTCCCGCATCCTATGGGACGGGAGCTTATGATCAACGGATCGAGGTGCTACTACGGCGTGTGCAATGGCGTAAGTTCCTATCTCCTGTCTTCCTAGATTCTATGATCCCTGTTTAGTGGAAGTGCGAAACCACTTCGCCTGATCAGGTGAAGACGTTCGCCCAGATCTTCTCGGATCCTGCCGAAATCTGTAAGAATCTTATCCCTTATTCCTGTAGCTCATGATCCCAATTTTAGGGAATTTCCTCTACCAAATCTGGGTTCCAGTCCTGGCGTTCGTGTGGTTGATAGTCTGGGTTCCAACGTGCCAGCTCATCTGGGGCAAGGTAACGAGAAATCTATGGAATCTTGGCTATTTTATGCTTATTTCTTAGGACGAAGCGCGACGTGCTGAAAACCGAAGGAGGATGTTCGAGTGGCAGGAGCTCCAGCGCCAGAAACAGCAGGAAGAGCTGATCAAGCAGATGCAGGAACGAAGCCAGAAGAACAAGAACAACAAGAAGAAGAGCAATTAAGGTGGAAGACGACGGGATGGGGATATACGGGTTTATCTGTGAATTTCATGTTTGCGCGCTAATTTTCACTTTGCCAAATATTGTAAATGTGTAACTTATGAATTTATGGATTAGTTGGGTCCGGGATTCTTAGCGGGCAACTTTTGGACTGTGAGCTAGGGAGGCTGGGAACGGTGGTGGTCCTTACAGGGATGATCGAGGATGACGTCTTTGCGTTGAGGCTGTGGGGAGAAGTGGGACAGGAAGGTCCATGGGAGAGGAAGACCTGGAATCAAGGATCCAGGAACAAGGAACAAGCAAGTCGCTTAACCAAACTCTCGAAGACTGCGAAGTTTATTTAGGATATGATTGTCGGGGTACATGTGGCTTACAAGACATCTTAAATGCTGATTTAGACTTCTTCGTCCTCGTTGGCCACCTGAGCACGATCCCGTCCCAGAATCAGCAGGCCGTAGAGCCTTCCGAATTCCTTCTGAACTTCGGCTTGACCGGCGCTGGAGAGCTTCAGATATTCCGTGTGCTGGCGGGCGTAGAACTCCATAATTGAGTCACGTGTGCATCCATCTGGAAGGTCTGCAAACGCGATCGCGAAACGTTCCAGAAACTGTGCTGCATCGTGGTTCGGGATGGCAAGGATCTTTTCAACTACGGAAAGCCCAGGACGCAACCGCTCAATGATGTCCATCGGTTTCTCTATAACCATCTTAACGAATTCCTCGAAAGGCATGTACTCTGAAACACAGTAAATGTGTGATTCGGACATAACCTAAAACGAACCTTGATGGCGCTCCAAATAATTGAAACATTTTTCGCTCTTCACGATGGTAACAAGGGCGAAGACGAGCAGAAGGCTAGAGAAGACCGGACGCATGTCGAAGTGATTGATGTACAATGCTTGTGGGGAGGTTTGAATGCAGATAGCGGCTGATTGAAGACGGTCTCGTGACGCATGTTCGTGGGCAGAAGTGAACAGCGGCGGATCTAAAAAGCGCCGATGTCGAGGAAAGGGGATGGGACGACGATCTAAAAGCGTCCAGATCTGAAAAATTCGAGATTAATCTGATCATTAGAAAGCGATTTAAGATCTTCAGCAAACCTCGACAGCAAACCAGGAACCCGACAGATCGAGGAAGAGACCCAGGTCCGTTTCCGCCATTCCAAGACCCAAAACCCCCATACCACAACAACCCAATCCTCTTATCACCTTCCCCTAATGTCCCATTAATGCCCATTTTATGCCCCTCTTCGGCCATCAAACCCACCTTTGCAACACACCGACTAAAAGGTCACTTCTCCCCCTCCCGACACTTCCTTATCGTCTCCGGCTAGGTGTGAAACGTACCCCAGACCCTCATAAAACTGTCCAAACGACTCCTCCAGACTGATAAAAACATGCAAAAACATAAAAGGATCATCGATTGCCGCGCTCCGTTATCAAAAAGAGGCCGATAAAGGACGCCAAAATTAAGAGAAAAACAGGGTGCACCGGCTGCACATACCCAGACAGGTCCCTTTGCCGTCATGTCCACATTCCTGCTACTGTTATTGAGCTTCCTAACCCAGATTTCCGCCGACGGAAATGTCCTGGTCGGCGGAATGCACGCTTCTAGTAGCCATATAGCCAGTATGCTGCCTGTGGCGGCCAGGTAAACAAAGGTCTTTGTTGACAGATTTAGGAATTGATTTTTTAGGCTGTCGAAGGAGGAATTGTCGGTCCATTTCATTGAGTCTTATTCTGGAAAGGAGTTCACGTTTCCGCCTAATATTACGGCGCACAGATTCAAGACTCCGTCGAATCCGGTCCACGCTAAACAGCTGACCACGGCTGGGTGGCGGAGGACGTTCTCCCCTGAGGTCATCTATGAGCTGATGAAGATTGGCGATGACGCGTTTTTGAATATGCAGAAGTTGCATCCTGGAAAAGTAGGTCTCGGTTCTTGGGCTTGAGGTCCTCATAGCCCCAATCCTTTAGATCCAAACCCTACTATCCACAAACTGGTCCCTAACCGTCGTCGACGAGCTATTTGGAACATCCATGTACGGCCTGGCCGCTTATCACAACGACAGGTTCCGGACCCCTTACATCATCCACAGCACGACGACTCTTATCCACGTTTTTGCCTGGAACTTGGGACTTGGTAAGCCTAGCATCCTAACCTCTCTATCCATTATCTCATCCCAGGTCGTCCCTTAATCCACCGCCCCTCGTTCTGGTTTCCCTATGCCGATAATCTCCGTTTCGACGTGACTAAGTTCAGGCATAGAATCCGCGCTGCTACGAATGCCCTAATCGTGGCTGGGTCTATGACCTTCCTGACCCAGAACTTGGATATTCAGGGAATTGAGAAGATTGGGGTCCAGGACTTCTCGTTCTATAAATCCTGGAATCAGCAGGCTTATAACTTCCATGACGATCTGATGCATTTCAGCTTTCCTGCACCGAGTAAGTCAAAGTTCTAAGACCCTCTAAAAGGCCAATTTTAGTCTCAAACGAGGTCAAACACGTAGGGCGCCATTGCCGAAAGGCTAAGAATCTGGCCCCGGAATTCAGGGACTTTATGGAAGATCCGACGTCCAATGGAACCATTTTCATCGCTTTTGGGACAAACGTGTATTGGGAATATGCTCCTGAGCATATTTTAAACGCGTTTTTTGAAGCTGTGGACCAGCTCAAGGATCACAGGTAGGCTTCACCTCTAGTTTGACCCACCTTGGCTTCACTCTGACCCCTACTTGCAGGATAGTCTTCTCCTACAACGGCCTGCGCCCGAACCGGACTATCGGGAGCCACGTGAAACTCGTCTCCTGGGCTCCCCAGGTTGAAATCCTAAGCCACAAATCGACAAAACTGTTCATCACTCATGGAGGTCTTAAGAGTCTTCGAGAAGCCGCCTGCACCGCCGTTCCTTTGATCATTCTCCCCATGGCGGCGGAACAGACTCACAATGGGGCCGCGGTTCTGGAGATGGGGATCGCCCATGTGCTAAGCAAGTTCACGATCTCGGCTGGGAAGTTGCTGGGGTCGATTCGGGAGATCTTGGGTCAGTTTTGGGCACGTGAATATCTCAGAATCTGAGCTTCCGTTCTAGGAAACCCCAGCTACAAACGCGCCTCTCTGAAGCTCCAACGCCAATTCCTGGACCTCCCAATCCCAGCGCTGGACGAAGCCGCATTCTACGCGAACCGAGCCATCCGCTTAAAAGACCGCCCGACCACTTTCAAGATCGAGGGATCAAAGCTCTCCTGGTCGGACACCCTCCACCTTCCCTTGATTTCTTGTTTTCTGTTTGTTGTCGGCGTTCTGAGCCAATAAAGTGTCAAAGACGAATCGAATCTCCCGCCGCAATTGATAAGATAAGACTCTCCATGGACTCGATGGACCTATCGAGAGTGCTGCCTGCACTGCCTGATCGCCACCGTTCGATCTAACGCTGTGTGGTGGTCAGTAATGCACTTCGGGTCTGTACTACTCCTGCTGGGAGTTCTCCTCGTGTCGACCTCAAATGGAGGCAAGATTCTGTTCCATGGAATGCATCATTCCAAGAGTCATATTGGGAGCATGCTGCCTTTGGCTAAGAAGTCTGTTTCCAGCCTTAAGCTCGTCCCTAATCTGATCTTTCAGGCTCGTAGCCAACGGCCATGAGGTCCATTTCCTGGAGACCTCCTATGGGGAAAAGCCCTTCAGCTTTCCTCCTGGGATCACAAACCACTTCGTGCGATTGCCTAACGATGGAAGCTTCGAGAAGCAATTCCTGAAAGGCATGTGGACGATGACGTTGAAGCCGCATATGATAGCGGCGCTGTTTGTGGTTGGAGATCAGGCTTTCGCTGAGACTTATGATGATCATTATGATAAGGTGAGTTTTTTGGGGTTTACAGAACCTGTGTGCTCGCCTGCACCAGCCTGCACGCACTCGAAAAAGCGGTAATGTCCCATTTTCAGATCCACCCACTCCTCAACGAAACCTGGGACATGGTGGTCGCCGACGAGCTCTTCAGCATGGGCGCCTACGCTTTGTCCCAATACCACTACGAGAACAAAGGAACGCCGATGGTGATTCTAAGCACGAGCTGCATCCTTCAACCTTTCACTTGGATCCAAGCTTTGGGTTTGTCATCTACCGTCCTCAGATATCTGAGGCTACATTCCAGGACGCCCTGCCTTCAGTCGACCTTCAATGTGGTTCCCTTATGGCGAGAACCTGAGATACGAAGTCGACAACATCTGGATGCGTGGGAAGGCGGCTCTGGACGAGCTAATCGCTGGAATTGTCACGTTCTACCGGATGGAGAACTACCATTTGGAGAGTTTCAACCGTCTTGGATTCAAGGAGTTCAATTTCCACAAGGTCTGGAATCGCGCTTCGTTCAACTTCCATGAGGATACTATGCCCATGACTTTCCCTGCAACCGGTAAAACTCAGATCTTAACTTTGCGATCCAAATTCACCAGATTTCAGTCTCCTCAGACGTGATCAACATAGGATTCCACTGCAAGACGTCCAAAGAACTGACGTCGGAATGGAAGTCCTTCGTCGAGGATCCAAAGTCCAAGGGAACGATCCTGATTGCGTTCGGAACCCACGTGGTCTGGGAATATGCGCCTAAGGAAGTCTTGGACGCGTTCTTCGGGACTATGGAGAAGTTGACTGATTACAGGTAAGGCTTAGATTTGCGTCTTAAGACCTTGGAGACCCGTTCCAGAGTCGTGTTTACCTTCAACGGCAAAACGATCCCCCAGAACCTCCCGTCCCACATCAAAGTGGTCTCCTGGTGCCCCCAGCAAGAGCTTCTCTCCCACAACAAAACCGTTCTCTTCATCAGCCACGGAGGCGCCAAGAGCCTCAAAGAAGCTATCTGCACTGCCACTCCTGTCATCTACATGCCTCTCTTCGCCGAGCAATCCACCAACGCAGTCTCTGCGCTGCATCTCGGCTTCGCCCAAGTCGTGGACAAGCGTCATTTGTCCGAAGCTCGGCTGACCCGGATTGTCAGGGATATCCTAGAGGACCCGAAATTCAGGAATAGGGCTCAGAAGGTTAGCCAGATGTACCGGGATAGGATTATGGAGGCGTCGGAGGAGGGAGCGTTCTGGGTGGACAGGACTATCAAGTACGGGGTCAAGAGGAAGCCGACGTTCAGGAGGACTGGGGCTAATCTGACCTGGGCGGAGAGCTTGTTTTTGTCCTACTTGGCTATTTTTGGGCTTTTCTGGAGTGTCTTAAGTGTGTAATTTAATAAAAAACCCACTTTCTAAAAGTCGTGTCGAGACCCAACCCACATTTTATCCTTATCACACACTCAACAGAGCCCAAAAAGTCACAAATAAGGATACAACTGAACCCTGAAGAGCCTGAAACCAGGTCATCTTGGCTCCTTCAATCTTGAAATGAGGGTTTCTGTCTTGAAGCCTGATAGCCCTGTTGGCGAAGAAGGCTCCCTCGTCCAGCGCTGGCATTGGGAGATCCGTAAACATCCGGCTGTGCTTTGCTACGGCTTTGGCGTAGCTTGGGTCATCTGCAAGAACTGGGTCATTAAAGCTCCAATTTGGGTCTTCAGACCTAAGACACCGATGATGGCTTCATAGAGCTTGGCTTCGGTGAGAGTGTACTTGTTAAGAGACCTCCCGATCCCGAGTTTCAGAGCCAAAGCGGCGTTAAAGGTCTGTTCGGCAAAGAGGGGAAAGATGACCAAAGGAGTCGAGGTGCAGATGGCTTCCTTGACGCTCTTAAGACCCCCATGAGTGATATAGAGCTTTGTCTTCTCATGGCTGAGCAGATCCAGCTGCGGACTCCACGAGACTATCTTCACGTGCCCAGGAATGGTTCTATTGATCTTGGGTCCATTATACGTAAACACGACTCTGTAATCAGGCAAGATTAGACCCGTCTAGCCACTGTTTTCGTCCACCTGTAATCAGTTAACCGATCGATCGTGTTGAAAAAGGCCTTAAGGATATATTCCGGAGCGAATTCCCAGAGAACGTTGGTTCCAAAGGCGATGTAGATAGTTCCCTTAGACGATGGGTCTTCTACGAAATCCCGGAATTCGGGGTTCAGAGGTTTGGCCTGTTTACAGCTCTTCCCGACGGCTTTGACGTCGTTGGAAATGGCCGAAGGGAACACAAAAGTCGTGATCTCTTCGATGAAGTTATAGGCGCTCTCGTTCCATAACTTGAAGAATGAGAAGTCCGGGATCCCTATCGTCTTCATCCCTTCAACGCTGTAGCGTTCTGGGATTAGAACTGACGTCACGTAGGCGTGCAGGCCATAAGTGACGGCGTGCAGGCGCATGAAGAAGTCGGAAATGTCGTATTTCAGGTTATCGCCGTTGGGGAACCACAGGGATGGGCGGTGGAAGAGGGGTCGACCTGAATCAGGGATAAGGCTTGTAGGGTCAAAGAGGTGAAGCTTACCTAAGCCTGCTTCCCAGGTATAAGCATTAATGGTGCTAGTCGTGCTCTGGATTATAAACGGGGTCTTGTTCTTCTCCTTATGCTTCAGAGCCAGACCCATGGAAGTGAGTCCAAAGAGCTCATCCACGACTTGGAGATCCCAGGAGGCGTTCATCAGGGCACCTATCTAGGAACTGCTTAAGCCTTAAATCAGCAAATTTGACCTACCTTTTCAGGATACGTCTTCAAAATCTCCAGAAAAGCCTTATCCGCCACAGAATAGACCTGACTCATGACTTCTGGGTTGTAAGTCCGGGTCCACATGAGTCCTAGGACTCCACGGGTGTAGACTTCGTCTCCGGGAAGTTTGAAGAAGTGGGGAGTTATGGAAGAGGGGAAACGGTAGCTGTTAGGAAGTGTGTAGGACTCGAAGAAGTGGACGGAGTGGTTTTCTTGGGTCATCCTGAAATCAGGAAAATGGGTTTATATCCTAACTTTCGATCCAGTGAAAGCTTGGCTCATTGGTCAAGTGGTAACGCCTTTGGCTACCACGCAAGACCTCATGGGTTCGAGTCCTCTCAGAAGCCAAAATTTCACTTTTTTGGACTTTGGGTTTTTAGGGATTTTGTGATTCTTAAGAACCTCACCTGACAGCAAGCGGCATCATGCTTCCAATATGACTCTGCGAGGCATGCATCCCTCCAAAGAGCACATTTCCAGCCTGCACTCCATCAATAAAGACAACTATTAACAGGCCAGACAAGAACCGATCCATAACCACATAAGAGTAACACATGAGAGTCGCCACAACGAAAGGTTGAAAGGAGGACGCGACCAAAGAAGCGCTTCTTATCGGCGCCTCTTACTCGTTGATATGATTACAGACTCCTCTCAGTTTTAATGATCGCGGTTTGTGACATAAGAGGGGGAGAGGATCATGGGAATGGCGATTGATGGGTGTTGTGAGTCCATAAACAGGGAAAACGACGGGAAGGAGAGGAGGTTTATGGGTTGAAAGTGACGTCCTGGAATTGGAGCTTGTAGATGTTGTTTTTGGGTGTTTCAGCTTATGACAGAGCGTTTTGAGCAGTTCTTAAGGATTGGACAGACCCGGCCAACTCTGATCCACAAGTGTGCAGGCGGTTCTAGTTATGATTCAAGAGCCAGGATCATTGCGGAGGTGAGCTTTTACAAAACCGAATCATTGCGAGCGGAAGCCTTTAGAGTCTTCTAGACGTCAAACAGTGCTTAGCTCTGCCCACGACAATGCATCATCCCACCGCCTCCGGCCAGCCAATCGCTACATATTAACAGCTTCTGATCCATCCTCCATTCAATCCATGCCAACATGTTCCCGTTCGACTTTCGCCAGCTTCTCACCGTTGGCTTGCTAGCCATACTCGTAATCCCAGCCCAAGCTATAATTAGTACAACATCAAATTCGGAGCGCTTAATCTGTGGGGATGTCTTCATAAGGCATCAAGGTAAAAATCACTTTTCGCACTGATTCCCACCACACACTACTGATTCCCTCTGCTTCACTCAGCCTTCTCAGCTACCACGGCAGGTATTCTTACGGCTCGACATATTGTAGGGACAAGAGAAAACGCGGATATACATTACTTCTTTATGTTGAGCCAGAAAGGGCTTGGGGAAATAGGCAGGCTAAGGCTAAACGCGCTCGTTGATCGAGCGCCGGCTGGGTGAGATCTTGTCGTCCGAGCAGGGTCCTTATTGGGTGGATGACCTGGACTCCGCTGGGTCCGGGTATCTATGGAGATCCGACTCGTCCTTCGAGGCTGGCTAGGCCGAGCCGCTACGCTTTCGCTGACCGTATGGACGAGGCGGATGGATCTAAACTCCAGATTCATCCTCCTGACGAGGCGACCAACGCTGCCGGTAGCTTTAATGTGGATTTTGGCGACTTGATTTTGGAACGAGGTTTCAGGCAAGAACTGATGTCCCATAAAAGAGCCATGCATGGCTTGAGAACCACGTCCAAAGCTATGCCTAACCTCCTGTTGCTACCTCTCTAACATCGCTTCCCGGTCCAGTTAGCCATGCTCAGATTCTATATCAGTCCTAGAAGACCTCATATTTTCATCTGAGCTGATTTAAGCTTTCATCCATTATGGCTTCCTTCGTGGAATTCGCTTCCAACGACGACCAAGTCTTCTCCTTCAAATTCGAGCACCTCGAGAAGGCGCACCTGCTCAAGTTCAAGTATCGCCTCTGCTACCAGAAGAATGGCTCTCGGGCGCCTATTCTCCTACCTGCTGTTAACGGCGAAGCACTCGGCAAGATTCAAGCCTGGATGGAACTCCACGAATGCGAGGCGCCCAGGACCAAAGAAGAGCGACAGATGTACCGGTTCAACATGGATGTTAGCCAAGCAGACGTGAATCTCTTGGACACGTGCTATCCCAGAACCAAACTGATCAACCTTATCGACGCCGCTCACCACCTGGAAATGCCGGATCTGATCGACACTCTTGTCAAGTACATCGCTAGTTACCTAGAAAGCGAAACCGTCGAGGAGATGTCCAAATGGCTGAAAATTCCTCTGAAGATGCAAAAAGCCATTGAAGAGCTCCGAGGATTCCGCCAATCCGCCATCCCGTTCCTTACCTATGACGGCCACACCCTCAACTTCAAGCCTGAATACCTGGAAAAGGTTCACCGGCTCAAGACCCTGGTTGAAAACGATGGCTCCAAAGCTTCTTCAGGTCCCATTCGTCTGAACTCTCCCAACAGAAGCACTTTAGAGGCGATTCTTACTTGGCTGCAACTCCACGAATCCGAAGCTCCGAGAACCGAAGAGGACCGCCATCTACACCGTTTCGACACGGAAGTCAGCGAAGCGGACGTGGACTTCCTGGACACATGTTTTGATCAAAACGAGTTTTATCGCCTTATTGACGCCGCTTACCGCCTGGAAATGCCGGATCTTATCGAGACTATTCAGAAGTACACTATCCACAAGTTGGGTCGCTGAGCGAACATGGCTTGCAGATAGGGATTTAAGGAAAATGGGGTTTGATTAAGTTGGAATGTTGGAATAAAGTCGTTTGCCTTTCGGAGTTTTTGTCCTACGCTGAGATCTCACCTATTTGGACTAGGACAGGTGGGAATGGCCCAGGTGTCCGATCTTGAATTAGACCTGTGCTGACTATGGGCGTTCTTTGAGGCTGGTTACCCTACAGTAGTATGAAAGGTTTGGGGTCTTCTTGCTACCAGGATCAAGCAGTATCCGACCATGGATGACTAGCTCACGCAGGTAGTGGCTTCACTCTTAAAAGAGAGAAAAGCGTTAAAGTCTTACCTAACCAGATCCGAAAGAGCCGTTCTGGATTCTGTCCTTCAACGTTCGGTAACACGAGACTCCTGTTTCGCCTTCAATCTGGCAAAATGGACTTTTAGGAAAGAAATGGGTTGTGTGGATCGATAGAATGAATCTTCATTAATTGCCAAAATCATCCAAAAACTATATTTGTGATTAGCGTGAAGATCTCCTTCGTAGATTATGCGCTCTTCGAGGACCTCGACCCTTGACGTTCTTCTTATCCTAGAAACTCACATTCTGGACTCGTTACCTGTGGTCAAAGTTCTTTTACACGCGCATGGCGGAGCGCCCAAATCTTAAGGAGTACAGCAGCGCAGTACCGCAGGGATCCGGATCAATGCTCATGTACCTCTTATCGTCTAATTTGTGACTCAACCTTAGTTTTCTCTACTTGAGACCGAATCTGTCAAAGACGTTCAAGAAGTTATGATTTATTACAACAAGACGCCAGAGAAGCTCAGAGGGAAGACCATCTATTTATGCACAGAAGCCAAAATTGACGAAGATTCCTTCCGGCGGATTGGCCTACTTTAGCGTTTGCTTCAGGGGTGGAGTTAACAATCCGAAAGTTCTGCGACTGAGGACTTCGGCAGTTGCGTCTTCGGGAAGTCGAGGCAGAACGTCGGGTTGTCGGGTGCGCGGACTGTGCGCTGTGAGACTTGTGGGGAGTGCGGGGACAGAGTTCCGAAGACACAGGGATTCAGGAAGGTCGTTTATTGGTCACGCAAGATCGTCGACTGATCGAGCGGGGCCGGCCTAGAGGGCTCGGCAGCCCTGCTTATATTACATGCGAAGACGGGCGATAACGCTAGACTAGGTAGGAGAAACGGATGTTCTCACGTTTGCCTGGTTGTAAACCAGGGCTTTACAATCGTCGTGGAGTGGCTCCGCAACATTATAATGCAAGATTCGAAACAAGTGATCAGAGATGACCCCATGATGTTAACAGTGGATACCTCGAGGAAGAGTCGGCATATAGTAGTATTCGTGAAAGTATGGACAGTGTCAGCGAAGTGTTGTCGTCTGAGCGTCAGGGGCTGGAATGAGTAGAGAGGGAATAGGGCGGATAGCTGGTCCGTTTTGCTGCGGTCGACTCGACGGGATCTAAGTTGAACTCCCACTGCACATCAGAAATGGATTCCAGTGCAGATGAGTTTCCAGACAGAATGTAGATCCTAGCTGGATCTGGCCACCTCCGTTTTGGCCGATCGACATGGAGATGAGTTGTTTTTGAACGTTGGTTCCCGGCACAGCGAAGGCCCAGTTGGGATAAAGGAGAGTTAACAATCCTAGTCTGGGGCTGGAACTTGGCCTGTTGCGCCTCGAAGTCGAACCCGGACGAAGGACTGCTAGGGTACGATAAGACAACACTACATGGGCTTTAGCGCATGTTCTCACGGGTGCCTGGTTGTAAACCAGGGCTTTTACAATCGTCGTGGAGCTGCCCAACGACGTGGAATGGGTGAAAGACTCATAACGGACCAGAGATGGCGCCCCGCAGGTGTCATGAAGATAACAGGAGTATCCAGCCGTTGCGAAGCGGCACATTGCTGGATTCGAAGGAAGCACTCCACCGCGATGATGGACTGAGCTTGAACAAACCTGTAATGACTCAATAATCAACGTTCAAAAACAGCCTTAAACTTACTCAAAATTGAAGACAAATCTCGTCATCGTTGATCAATACAATCTAAGCTGTTGCCCGAGAACAAACTAATAGAGAAAAGTGTTAAAATGCACAATGCAGAGCGCATTCCAAAAAGCGTTATCCTGGGTTTCAAAACCGACGCTATTATCAGTCGCTTATCAGTATCGCATCAGTGAAGCCTTCTTTTCATCCAGTGAAGACGTGACGTTGAGACCTTGTCGTCGGCCAAGATGGGGAAAGCACATAACGCCTCTTGACACTATCTTTGTGGTGGCACATCTATTCATGTACATGTACGATGCTGCAAGCACGTGTGGTGGCGGTCTAAGGTGTTTAGAATCTACTTATTCTTATGTAATTTATCTGGGATTATGCTAAGGTTCAATGAGGGAGCTTGGTGAGAAAAGGGGAGAACACGCAGGACAAGCCCTAAGGCTTGCCGACGGAGAAGCGCGGGATGCGACTGACGGACGAGTGGTACGGGAAGAGGAGTCGTCGAGCATCCACGGTGATCTCACCTGTAGAAGAGATGTGCAGAGCGTGTCTTTGAAGAAGGTGGAGCCGGAAGAGATTAGTTGTCGGGAAATTGGTCGCCACAAACAGAAGCTCTTGTTTCAGCCGTTGCTCCAGGTGCTCTAGGACCTAAACGATATGCAATCGTCTTTGTAAGTTGAGTCATCTAGCAAAAAAAGAGAATCCTCCTAGAACGACAATACGACAACGTATACGAACAATACGAGAAATGACCGTAAACCGTACGACAGCACGTGAGCTTAACGTGGAAGCCATGTTTTCGATGATTCGCCAGATAATAAGAGGAGACGAAACTGCGGCCGTTAGAACAAGACAACCCCAAATGATTCGAAGTTTAGTGCCCACTTCAATTCGAACTGAAAATCGCCAAAAAGTTTATAATCCTTTAGGGGGTTAGGGGATCTATAAGGTATGTTTATAAACTTGGTTATGCATCATTATGACATGATTATAAGCAATGATTAATTTGTGAGGGTTACAATTATAGGAGATTTTATAGGAGGTTTAGGACTCATCATCAGACAAAGAAATCAGGTTTTGAGGGGTTGAAGAATAAGAGGATAAACGTGGGTTGCGTCTCTGTGGTGGTGGTGGTTGAGGGATGGGTTGCGGTTGTGTAGCAAGCAACATGGGTGCATTCGCAATTGTTAAATCGTGTTCAATTCTGATCCGTTCGAGGCTTTCACGCATCCCGTGTAGAGGTGCAGAGGCTTTATCCATGTAGTTGTGTTGACACTGCAAAGAAACCATTGTAGAATTGGAACATGTTCTAAGCTCACCCGTGGGCATCTGTAAGGAGGACGATTCGAGCCATGGCCATAAATGGCCAATATATCGGCCATCTGATGCTCATGGAGATTACGAAGACATAGCTTGCAGGCTAAATGTCCATAGACCTGCACTTCCGCTTAATGGCTAAGGTCTTGGCAGATATCGAATAGATTCGAAGTTTGGTGCCCGTTTCAATTCGAACTGAAAATCGCCAAATCTGGGTTCCTAAGCTCCCTGCCCTCAGGGAGCTGAGGAAATCCAAGGCTCCGAGTCCGGCGGGACGATTGGTGTTCTGGGCCTTACAGGTGCGGTCTTTGATATTTGGACGCGTGGAAGAAAACTCTGCTTTTCTTGAAGATTTAGTGACTTCATCATTTCTAAAAACTCAAAATAATAGTTTTGAAAGCAGTCTTGAGCTTACTCTTAATCGGAGACGAATCTCGTCGTCGATGATCAATGAACACTGTGAGCTGCAGTCCGAAAGCGATCTGATATAACAGGATGAAAGTGTTAAAATGCACGGCAGTGTGCATTCCTTGGGTCTCACAACAAACGTTGTTATCAATTGACTTTGAATTTTTAAAATTTAGTGTGAAATACGAGTATCCGAGGTTTGAGGTTCTTGCAAGTCATCTCATGCCTAGAATTAGATTGATCTGGCTGGTTCCAGCAATTCAAAGTACACTGTAATGGGCCCTAGTTGTCAGGTGGGGACGCAGTTGAAAGGGCCCTAGTAAATTCGAATGGGGCCATCTGCTACCTAAAGGCCTGGATAAAATCGAAAGGGCCCAACTCCAACCTTTGGGCCCGTCACCCGGCAAAGGGCCCTTTTCACTTTTTTGGGCCTTCCTTATTTTGATTGGGGCCTAATACGGTAATTGAGACAAAATATCTAAAACTACAAAATTTCAAAGAAGGTCTTATATTTACCAATTTTATTAAAAAAACAGGGTTATTTTAAACCTTAAAATCCCTTAATCTTCAATCAAGAAAGTGAATTGTAACAAGTAATCGTCAGGTCTGAAGTACATGCGTCTAACAGACTTCGGCGGTTTAACAGTAGGCTGAGGTGACTCCCATTTCACAACCCTCTGTCGATGAGCCGCCAAATATCCTACGTGCCACGTTTTCCCACCTTCTTGACGTTCTTCCACAATCATGTTATTGTCCCAGAGATCTCTTTCGACCACCAGGCCGGGAATAGAGAATGTAAGGTGTTTTGCCTGCCTTCCAGGCTTGCAAGTCGCCCAGATTTGAAGTAATCTGGTAAGGATCGAGTTGTATTCTTCGAGATTAGGGTTGTCCCGACCTCCAGTCACACCGAGGTTATTCGTGGTTTGAGATTCAAAGACTCTCAAGCAGATGTTGTCGATACCGCTACCTCGAACTGCTACCCGGTGTATGAAGACTCCTCTGAGAGAGTTCCGATCGATCAAGCGGCAAAGTTGGATTTTCTGAACTTCGCTTACTTCTTCCATTACTATCCCTCCAGTGAAAATTACGCCATTGGTCTCGAAAACGTCGAAAAGTAGTTGACTGATGTGATCTGGCACATCTTCCATATTCGTCGAGAGGCCAACTTCAGGAAAGAGTCTAAGAATCCTAATAGCCCGCAGAAAATCGGGCGCGTCCCAGCGCGATTTCTCGAATTTTGCGTAATCAAACTGATTGAAGAAGTCGTCACAGATTACGACGTTCACCTGGCCAAGCGAAGAGACCAATTCTGGAGTCAGCTTGTCGAAATAGATCACTTCAATCCTTGTCATTTGAAACAGAGAATAAGAGATATCGACCCCATTGGGGTCGTATTCAATGAGAAGGTAGGAATAACCCTTCTTCCAGTTCTTCGAGATCCTGTAGTAAGGACTGGAGAGTTCTTGCCACGCTTCATGGTCGCAGGAGAGTTGGAAGCAGTGTTCTAGGAAGACAATGGGAACTGAGTTCATGATTAGATAGGCTGAAAATGTATTGGTTTAGGATAGATATGCACAACGATTGGCCAAAAGGCGATGCCTGTGTAACGTCCTTGTCAAGCAACGCAGATGTAAATCACTTAGGTATTGCTTTTTGGCCAACCGTTGTCTATATCTATCCTTAGCCAATACATTTTCAGCCTATCTAATCATGAACTCCGTTCCCATCGTCTTCCTCAAGCACTGCTTCCAACTCTGCCGATCTATCGGAGCGGTCAAGCACTGGCATGAACTCTCTTCTCCCTACCACAAAATCTCAGAGAACTGGAAAAAAGATCCTTCCGCA
The DNA here is from genome assembly GCA_000757745.1 of Steinernema scapterisci. Classification (NCBI taxonomy): domain Eukaryota; kingdom Metazoa; phylum Nematoda; class Chromadorea; order Rhabditida; family Steinernematidae; genus Steinernema; species Steinernema scapterisci. Next base: position 16,949 of record KN166866.1, on the reverse strand, counting down.
ATGCAGATTGAATACAACTCCAACGGCGTCGATCTCTCTTATGCTCTTTACCAGGAAAGGCGAGGTGAGGATGTCTATATTGAGAAACTCAATCCAGAAATAGTAGCTTCGCTCGGCCGAGTCCACGTAATCATTTCCAAAGACTACGGTAGACAACCTGGAGACGTAGAGCTGAAGAAGTCCGGTTGGGAGTCGCCTGATTTCCTGCGGAGTATCAAAATGCTTCGCTTCTTTCCTAAGATCAGCTGCTCTATAAAAGCTACTCCAGACCATATTACCCAAAGGATTTTTGACATATTCGAGGCCCATGGGGTGATCCTTACAAGTAGGATAACAATGGAAGAAGTAAGCCAAGTTCAGAACTTTCAACTCAGCCGCTGTATCGATCAAAGTTCTCTTCGATTCGTTGAAATACCTCGCGACGCTATTTGCAGAATCGAATTCGATAGCATCTGCTTCAGCGCTTTTCAGTCCCAAACTGTAAAGTATCTAAGCGTGACTCCGTTTGTGTGCTATGATAGAGGGCTTAATTCATTTCTTGCAAGGCTGCTTCGCACTTGGGCCAAATGTAAGCCAGTCAAACGAGAAAAGCGGGTCACGTTTTCTGTGCCTTACGATAAGACTGAAAGAGACCTTTTGGACGATGAGGTTCTTGTAGAGCAGATTATGGAGAACGGGAAGATTTGGAACGTCGGTTGTTTAGGATCTAATCGACAAAAAACTGTAAAATGGGAACCTGTTGGGAACCTGGAAACTCAATACCCGGATGAGCCAGGAAACATGAGAAAACCGAGAAATCAATCCTTAACTGCAATTCTTTCCATTAAGGACATTTAAAGTTAAGGGCTTAAGGAGTGCTAATGATAAACTAGGAAGCTTGAATTGTTTGTTGAAGCATTGCCTAATATAGCGCAAAATACTCAAGTTAGTTCCTCGGGACTTCATCATTGGCAAGATGTGGCTCAGGAGATATAAGGTGTGAAGCATATGCATCGCTTTTTGGCCAATCGTTGTGCATATCTATCCTTAGCCAATGCATAATCAGCCCAAGCAACCATGAATTCCGTCCCCATCGTCTTCCTCGAGCACTGCTTCCAACTCTCCTGCGGCCATGAAGCGTGGGAAGAACTCTCCAGTCCTTACTACAGGATCGCGAAGAACTGGAAAAAGGATCATTCTTACCTTCTCATTGAATACGACCACAATGGGGTCGATATCTGTTATTCTCTGTTCCAAATGACCAGGAATGAAGATATCTATTTCGATAAACTGACTCCAGAATTGGTCTCTTCGCTTGGCGCCGTCGAGGTCCTAATCTGTGATGACTTCTTCAATGAGCATACTGACGCCAAATTCGTGAAATCGCGCTGGGACGCACCCGATTTCCTGCGGGCTATTAGAATTCTTAGACTATTTCCCCGAATCTATTGCTCGACGAATACGGAAGATGTGCCAGATCATATCAGTCAGCTACTCTTCGACGTTTTCGAGACCAATGGCGTAATTCTTACGAGCGGTATAGAAATGAGCGGCTTAAGCGAAGTTCAGAAATTCCAACTTTGCCGCTTGATCGATCGGAACTCACTTCGAGAAGTTAAAATACACTGGGTATCCGTTAAAGGAAGCGGGATCGAGAACATCTATGTAAGAATTTTCGAATCTCAAACCACGAATTACTTCTCCCTGATTGGAGGTTTGGGCGATTCAGATTTCAAAGAATACAACTCAGTTCTCACTAAACTTCTCAAGATTTGGACGACATGTAATCCTGGGAGCCGGTTTAAGCATGTAACGTTTAACATAAGTGGCAGAGTACCTCACGAGAATCTTTTGGACAGCTCAATGACTGTGGAGCACGGAAAAACCTGGAACATCGGATACTTCACATCGTCCCGAAAACGGTTTGTGCAATGGAAATTACATGTTACATCACCTGGTCCTCAAAGGCGAAGCTCCATTTTTAATGACCCTATGGATTACTTATTAGAGGCAAGATTCTTGATTAAGAACATGTAAAACTAAAACGTTCCATTTACGACCATCTATGGCTTAGACTATCTACAGTGTTGAGTGGGCTTAACCCTATCTTAGGCGGTTAAGTTTGAAGTTTGAAAATTGACTTTCTTCACACAAGCGGTCTACTTTTGCATACAATATGCCAAGATGAGCCGAATCTAAGCGTATCATTCCTATGGGCCGAATAAACCTGATCCAGTGCAGTTAAGGTCAAGTGAAAATTACATAGGTTACATAGGCGTCGCTTTTTGACCAACCGTTGTCTATATCTATCCTTGACCAATACATTTTCAGCCTATCTAATCATGAACTCCGTCCCCATCGTCTTCCTCGAGCACTGCTTCCAACTCTGCCGACCTATCGGAGCGGTTAAGCACTGGCATGAACTCTCTTCTCCCTACCACAAACTCTCAGAGAACTGGGACAAAGATTTCTCCACAATGCTGATCAAATACAACTCTAACGGCGTCGATTTGTCTTGCGCTCTGTTCCAGGAGAGGCGAGGTGAGGATGTTTATATTGAGAAGCTCAATCCTCAAATTGTGGCTTCGCTCGATCGTGTCTATGTCATAATCAGCAATGACTTCCGGTGGCAATATGAAGACGTGGAGTTTAAGAAATCTAGCTGGGATTCGCCCGATTTTCTGAAAACCGTGAAGATGCTTCGATTCTTTCCTCAGATCAACTGCACTATAGCAGCTCCAGATCACATCACCGAAAAGATGTTTGACATTTTCAAGACTAACGGCGTGGTTCTCACAGGTGGTTTAGAGATGAAAGAGCTAAGCCAAGCTCAGAGTGTCCTAATCTGCCGTTGCATTGATCAAAATTCTCTTCGATCTGTTCAAATACCTCGAGACGCAGCTAACATAGCTGGAATTGAACAGATCTGTTTCCGTGGTTTTGAGTCACAAACTGTAAAGTATCTAAATGTGACTGAGTTTGTATACGGACCTGAAGCTAGAAGATTTGATGAATTCCGTTCGTTCCTCGCAAGGCTTCTTCGCATCTGGGCGGCTTGTAAAACAGTAAAACAAGAGAAACAGTTCACGTTTTGTATGCCTTATCAAATGGCCGAAGGAGATCTTCTGGACGACCAGGTTATTGTGGAACAGATTGAAGAGGACGGGAAGATTTGGAACATTGGCAGTTTAGTGTCCAATCGACAGAAGGTTATGAAATGGAAACCAGTTTCGAGTCCGCGCAAATATTACTTAACTGTCTTTTTTCAATTCAAGACCAGCTGAATCGAGCTTCATGAGAACACAAAGGAACGTTCTGAGATCGAACTCACGGGTTTGAATGAAATCTGGGAGCTAAACAGAGTTTCCTGTTTCTAAAGTGACTCCCTTCCTCTTTAAGATTCATGCGCCGCGTCACCATCTAGTGTCTTCACTGGTGTCAGTTGCCTGTGTGTATCTCTATCTCTGTCTTATCTTAAACGTTTAAAAAGGTGAGCCATGGTTAGTCTGAGCCTCAAGGGAACCACACATACTGACCTGACCTTAAGAGCGGATTGAATGGAAGACAGAGACAGGTTAAGTGAGACTAGCAGTTGCATGCCGAGGATCGATCTTAGGAGATGAGCTACGAGATAAGCTAAGCTTTACTCAGCAACGTTTCGCGCGTGTACCTAGATTATCGCCGCTAAGCCGCGCCTTCCAGAGCCAACACATTGGCCATCGTCACATCTAAGCTCTTTCCTGCTGGATCCATCACGAAGGGATGTCTTCACGACGACGCCGCCGATCTCTGAGCCCATCTATTGAATTGGATAATCTGAGATCTTCGCGCTCTTTCATCATTTTAACACTTGACAAGTGTAACTTGGGAAAACCACGGTTTCGCACATTGTGAAGCCACCGATGTAAACTGTGAATCTCACGCAAACGTCTAATTAAATGCATAGACCGCGCTCAGATCTCAATTGTCTTGTAACTTCCAACTGCGTTGAGCCTTCTTCTTCAATTTCAGTAAGTCATTTATCCTACCTTGCAGAGCCTTAATTTCTATTTTCAGATATATCTAACTTGCTTCCTGTCATAAGAACGAAACAGTGGAAACCCGAGATTAAGCTGCTTGCGATTGGCGGGACAATGGAGCCACGGGGGGAGGGGCAAAACCTGAAGGTTTGCTTGTGCCAGGGACTAGTTCTGCAGGATTCTCATGGCCTAAATACGACGCGGCTAATGGATTATTAGGCCTTATTTCCTATTTGTCCTATTTCGGAGTGCAAACTGCTCACCAGTGATGCTCGTCTGTGGGCCACCCCAAAAGTCACCCCAACGGTGAGCCAGTCCAAGAGGTCGAGCGTCCGCGACGAGGGGGAGTGTTGCCCGCCCGTTTGCGACGCTAATCGTGAAGAAGGGAAACAACAAGAAGATCGTCAAAACTGCAAAGAACAACAAGACCAAGAAAAAGCGGCCCGCGGTGGCGAAAGCCAAAAACGTCGCTGCCAAGACTCGGAAAGGAGGAATCCCCAAAGTCGTACGTTATACTCATCCGTCAAGCCACAACACTTTCCCTTTTAGGCTACACGTCCTCTCAAGAAGAGGGTCCTCAAGAAGAACAAATCCAAGACACGCGATGTAGCGGTAATTTTTCTATATTGGTTGAAATTCTCAACTATTGTTTTAGGCGACTCGAAACTTGTCGAAGCTTCAGCCTCGTCTCGCTAAGAAGAAGGCAATCGAGAAATGTTCGAAGAAGAACGAAACCCGCAAGGTCTAATGGACGCCAAGGTTAAGCCTCTCGCTCGTCTAATGGACGCTCAGCCTGCACTTATGCATTATTTGTTCCGTAATAAATTCCACCCTTAAAAGTCACCCATTTGCTACTAAGAGGCTAGGGTTGGAAATGGCAGGAAGCTTTAGAAAGGAACTGGCTTGGAGAGTTAGTGCACTATTGCCCAAGAGACGGGTCAATCCGGCTTGGACATGAGCTGGTTTGGAACTTTGCTGGCCAACTGGAACTGGCGTTTTCGGTTGCGTGGCATTTACACGTACAGATTTTTGAGGGCACATGCTCCCGGGGTCTTATTAGTGCTATCTTCGTATCATCATGTCATTTTCTCGTTCGACGTTGTTTTCCAGCTTAGTGGCTTCATTTGAATGTCCCCGTCCACCTGCCTCCGTCATCTCCTAATCCTCCCCGAGATTAATCCTCTATTAGGTAATCCCGCACTTGGTAGCGATGAAGAGATAAGCCAAATTACCCGTTGATGACTGCATATGGATAGCCGTGCCTCTTCGCTTTTGCGCGCCAAATCGGCCGCATCCGATTGAACGCAGGCAAGTGCCTTGCCTCACCTTTTTCCGCGTATCCAGAAAGATGCGGCCGTTTAAGCAAGGGTCACTGATTGTCATCGCCTGCACCTGCCGGCAGCGACTCTGTTTTCATCCGACTCATCCTGTGGT
>KN166863.1:322969-343845 GCA_000757745.1 Steinernema scapterisci | reverse complement strand
CGGCGACATGACCCTCATTGTGTAATCCCCAATACTCCAAGGATCAAAATCGAGAATCTGCATAAGACCGTAGAGGAAGACCCCGGGTCCCATGAGGCATTGGATGACTCCGATGTTGATCATGATTCTGTAGCATTCCAGAGACCTGTATTTCTTGTTTATCGCGTAGATCTAAAAATCCGATTAAAACCCAGTCGTAGATATTTACGACTTACATAAATAATCCTCAAATACCCTGGCACGAATAATAAGGAGACAGCCATGTAGGTGACACCGACAATAATTTGAAGAGGGTCCATTCAACCTAAAATCAAAAAGTGCATTAATTTTCTCTTCATTCTGACGCCTCTCAACGACACCTACACAACGTATAATAACATATTCCCAAATTCCATAAATCTGCAAGGTAGAAATTCCTTAAAAGCGCTTTGCTTCCTTGGAATCTTGAAGTCAATTTCAGGTTTACTCGAATCTATGGACAAGGTCCAAAACAATTTTACTACGTCGGACACAATTTTCTAAAAACATACTAATAGATCAGAGCTGTAGTAGCAAGTTTTTACGGTCTGTTTACTAAGCGGTGGGAATCACCTGAACGAAGAGAGATCCTAAGCCTTTAGTTAACTCTGATTCCACCAAAAACATCGTAAAAGCGTATAACCTAATCATCATGTGCTCACATTATGAGTACTACAGAACAGTGCTTGTGAACTAAGATTTCACCTGCTGGCTTGGAATGTGTAGCTAAAGGCAGTTAACCAGTGACCACGATCATAAACCTTGAAAACATGTAGCGTCAAGCCACTTTACACTTTAAATGCAGCGTGCGTGGCTAAGGACGGATAGCCCAGAGCTAAGTCCGAAGCGACAACGTGCTTTTATGTCTTTGAAATGTGTTCAAACCACTTATAACACAAACATGGTTTATTCATATACAGTCGCACATCCATCACCTAAGATGACCCGATTTTCTGAGGACTTGGAGAAGCAATGACCACAGAGACGTAATAGTAACGGAAAAAACTCATCCGGATAGACCTATAAATAGACCTCAATTACCTGTACACCGATAGCTTAAACTTACTTATAGAGACACAAATACAAAATTGGTGGAAGCACTAAATTATTGAAAACATAGCACATATAATTAATAAACCCGATCCAAGGACCTCCAGGCAAAGTAAAGAAACTGTAAGTAACCGTCAAGGTCATGTCGAATATGAATCGAATCCCGGCATAATACAAGATTGGCTTCTCCTTGCTGATTGTGACGGTTTTGCCTACTTTCCAGTGAATCCAGAAGAGGTACAAACTTATTATGGTGTAAATAAGCAAGGTCAAAGAGGTGGCTGAGATAAGGACATATGAACCTATGTCCTTTAGGAGATGGGAATAGGGTTTGGTTAGATCGTATCTGGAAAGGTACTGTCCTGGGACTACGATATAGTCGCACCAGGGAGAGAAGAAGAATGCGACGTAGAGGATGCCGAAGGTCCAGGCGAGCACTAGTAGGACCTGGAAATCGGGGTTGAGTTGTGTCAATATGGGGTTTTAGACTATATTAGTAAAAGTGTGCGTATGGGCAAGTGGTAACCGTGCTTGGCCATCGCGCGAGAGGTCACGGGTTCGAATCCTCTCAACGCCAAGCGGAACTTTTTGATGAAGAATTGAGGTCCAAATCTTACCTTATGAATCACCGCAGGATACCCAAGCCTGCATATAATCCTAAGCCTATTCAAAGCCAGAACCAAGCTTAGGACACCTTCCATCCTGATAGCTGCTGACACAATTTTGAGTGTGCTGGCAGCCAATCTGTAGTGATCCTCGTTTAACAGGTTTGCCAGTCCCACAAATAAGGTACCGGGAGCCATTAGGCACTGGACTATACCGATCTGGATCATAATTTGGTAGCACTCCATACATCTGTACTGTTTCCTGGAGCAGAATATCTGAAAACGGGATCATCAGATGGAGTCCTGGAAGGGTAGACCCTACGTAAATGATCCTGAGGTAGAATGGAGGTAGGAATATGGCACAGAAGATGTAGATTGTAGCCACAAAGAGTTGCATAGAATCCATAGCTAGCTGAAAACAAGTCTTTACCTGAAAGCAACTCTAAGATACAGAGCACAGCTATTCTTGCAATCTAAGGTCTGACTATAAACACGTTTAATCGCCTTACGTAAGCAACGTGAATCGAGAAAAAAACGCGTAGTAAATAGGAAAGACACAAGCCTTACATCACAATCGTTGTGTTTGGGAACGTCTAAGCCGTCTTTTGTGGCTGTGGATAAGAAATTTGTTTTGATCGAAAAGCGCATAAGGAGAGCATGAGAAGATCAGTCTTTGAGAATTGTATTCCACGGATTTGGACTTGGTCACTTGGCGCAAGCATTACCAAGTCCGCCCATAAACCGTCCTAAAATGGTGCTGGGCTGTTAGCTTACTCAGCCAAACTCGAACTCAGACCCGTTTTAACTAAAATCAGCCGCAATGCCTCAGAATGAAATACGACAGCCTGAGATAAACTGGGTCCCTGCCGGTAGAACCGGGTGGAAGCTAGTTTGGAAAAATGACTTCGGGCGTCTAGATGACTATGACAGAACTCAAGCTAGCCTACGGAGAATACTAGACTCATATTATGCCCAAATCAAAGCATGACTTTCCTATTACGCGTACACATCAAGTATACTAACTCAAAATTCGCGAAATCTCTTATTTGTGTGCACTGTCCTTGGGTGCACTATAATCTTCTGAGTGGCTTGAGATGAATGGGAGTTCGTCAAATTTCACGCAAACACCACGCAAACAACCGTTTCCAAGAAGCACGTTGGTGTTGTGAGCCGACTATATGCGTCAGCCTGAAGCGTGAAAAGCGCATAAAACTCCTCCAGATTAAAAGCAATTTAAGGAGAAGAAAATTGGTTTGTTTTGAAACTTTGCGAAATCGGCCAAAACACAAGTCCGCGGGATATACCACACGACCGAGCAGGGACTCTAAGAACAACAGTTTCAGAATTCTGAATTTTGGGAAAAGCGCTTTGCAAAACTGTAAAACTAGCGCCACAAATTGAAACTCACCAACTACCAAACCGTACTTTTCAAGCATTCACCTTCAAAATTTCCCCGCTTTTCTGTCTTATTTGTGCAATTATCTGACACAACCAATTTTGTAAGCACTTTGTTGACCTTTTTCCTTTTTTAGAACTTGAAGTCCAAGTCTTTAGTATAGTTTAGTCCTGAAGAATGGCATGAAATGCCGCCTTAAGTTGACAAGACCCCAGACAACTACAAGGTCATGGTGTACTCAAAGTGCCGAAAACAAATACGGAAAAACTTAATTTGGAAATGACTGTTTTCCTTATAGGCCAGACAACTACAAAACGAGGTTTGGAGGCTTGTCTTATTCCTTTAAAAGTTTGTAAAGCTTGATTAGTGTAAAATTGTCAAGAGCCCAACTTTTCTGATTAAAGGTTTAATGTTCTGTCCGGCTCAAGTTCCAAAGCGAAGCTTCCAGCAATTCACAAGCGTAACAGGAAATCTGAGAGATCAACACGGGAACACTTTGGATACTAAATCACGTAGTTTCACCGTTCAAATGTAGCACATATAGCTGAAATCAAAAGATCGAAAACTAGGTTTAAAAGCTATAACGTGTCCTTATGTCTTTCATAGGTGCTTAAACCACTCGTGACACAAAGATTCATTTTTATACATGAATGGCTTATTTATGACCTAAGATGATCTGAGGACTTGGAGAAACGATGACCACAGAGCCATGAGAATAACGAAAAAAGCTAATCCGAATGAACCTAAAAATACCTGTTATCTTATCTAAGATTACTGGCTTGAACTTACTTGTAGAGGCACAAATACAAAATTGGCGAAAGTACCAAATTATTGAAGACATAGAGCATATAATTAATAAACCCGATCCAAGGACCTTCAGAGAAAGTGAAGAAACTGTAGGTGACCGTCAAGGTCATGTCGAATAAGAAACGCATCACGGCATAATACAAGATTGGCTTCTCATTGCTGAGAGTGGCAATTTTGCCCACTTTCCAGCGAATCCAGAAGAGGTACAGAATTATTGTAGTGTAAACAAGTAAGGTCAGAGAGGTGGCTAAGACGAGAACATAGGAACCTATGCTTTTTAGGAGGTAGGAATAGGGTTTGGTTAGATCGTATCTGGAGAGGTATTGTCCTGGGACTACGATGAAGTCGCACCAGGGAGAAAAGAAGAATCCGACGTAGAGAAAGCCGAATATCCACGCGATGACTAGAAGAACCTGAAAATTAGAGTTGAGGTGTGTTGAAGTAGGTTTTTAGGCGAAAATGGTTGAAGTGTCGACGTGGCCAAGTGGTTAGCGTGCTTAGCCATCGCGCGAGAGGTCGCGGGTTTGGGTTCACTTAATCCACTTAACGCCAAACGCTATTTTTTTGATAAAAATGGTTTGCTATGTCCAAATCTTACCGTATGAATCACCGCAGGATACCCAAGCCTGCATATTATCCTAAGCCTATTCAAAGCGAGAACCACGCTGAGCACACTTTCCACCCTTATAGCTGCAGACACAATCTTAAGTGTGCTGGCAGCCAACCTATAGTGATCCTCGTTTAACAGGTTTGCCAACCCCAGAAATAGGGTTCCGGGAGCCATTAGGCATTGGAGTATGCCAATCTGGATCATGATCTGATAGCACTCCATGCATCTGTACTGCTTTCTGGAGCAGAAAATCTGAAAACTGGGAATTTGGATTGAATCCTGGAATGGTAGACCCTACGTAGATGATCCTAATGTAGAATGGGGGTAGGAAGACGCCACACAAGATGAAGATTATAGCCACAAAGAGTTGCATAGAATCCATGACTAGTCGAAGGTGAAAACAATCCTTTACGTGGAAGCAAACGGTATTGTTGCAATTCAAGATCCGGCTATAAACATGTTTAATTGCCATGCGTAAGCAACATAAATCTCTTCAGTCTTCGAAGATCAGTCTTTGAGACTTGGAGACTTGGTCATTGATCAAGTATTGCCCAGTCTGCCGCCCATAAATCGTTCCAAAATTGAGTTAGGTTGTTCGCTGTCTGGTGGGGGACCACAAACTGAAGTGTCGAAAACAACAACGGCAAAACTTAATTTGCTGTAAGTAGATTTCCATGGCGTCTCCAAAACTACTCATTTAACCCATTAAACGCTTTGTCCTTGCTCCATGTCAGACCTCTGCAATTCGTTCTGGAAACTAAGAATGACTGCCAATTTAAAAACAATTTCGAAAACGTCCATTTCAACATTTGGACGTGCTAACAACTGCGCTACACACAAACTTGTCTTTGCCAGCTTTGAGTTTGGAACCTTCTTGGGTAAATTCCACGCACATAGCTTCGTTCTCGGATGGTTGCGTTTGTTATGTGAATACACCCTATTTGCTCATTAATCAAACAAGCTTTCGTATGAGCACATAATTTACCGCTGCACTTGCCATTTACGTTTTAGTCTGTAACCATTTCTGTCTTTTCCTTTGTAAATGCGAATTTCTCTTTTATTCTGTTTTTAGCGTCTGAAGCTCAAACCTAATTGGGCACACGGCAAACTGTTTGGCCTGATTGAGCATAGCACGTTTCCGTTAAAGTCACCAGTCCTTGCCTTGCGTGTTTTTTAGATCTTTGAAAACAAAGACAGAACTTGTCAAAACCTATCACTAATCGGCTTGTTTGCCCTCCTGGATTTAAACTTAGGTCCTTGTTTCACATACCATGAAGACCAACACAGTGATTAAGTTAACTACGTAAAGAAAACGTCTGCAGTTTACAGTTACACCTGTTCATTTCCGGCGTCGCCGACGGCTGGAATTGTTGATTTCGTTGTTTGGGAACAGTGTTTTAATTAGGTTTTAGTAGATTTCTCATTTCTTGAGTTAGTGAATGTCGGCTTAAGGAGCTTTTAGTTAGTTTTAATGAGAATCGAGGTCTCGGATTGTGGGGATTTAAGCATCTGATTGGAATCAAAGTGCGGGCTTCCAATCGACCTCTGAATATTGGGGATTTGGGCTTTAGATTGGGTCTTTTAGATTGGATTGGGGCTTGGAATATGTCCGTCCTTTGGGCCTTGAAGCCCACATTAATGTCCTTAAGACACGCCTTACCAGAAACTTACAATGACAATATGTCTATAGAGGTGCACCGACGTCCTTTAAGACAGGTGTCCATAGAATCCAACCTTCTGGGATTTGTTATATGACGCATTCAACTCACTTTTAGTACTCAGCCTCATGAACAAAGCGAGTTGTGATAAACATCTGCTGGCCACCTAACGCATCTAAAGACGCCTGAAAATGTAAAATCTAGTCATATTCTCATTTTTCAGAATCCTGAAATGTCGGCTATCAATACGTCTCGAATTTATCATATTACGATGGGTGTGGTCCATATTTTTATAGCGTCATTTTCTGTGGTTCTTCAGAGTGTTGTCATAAAGGTAGGAATCTAATTTAAGCCTTTGTAAGTCTTTAAAATTCCAGATTTTCCTGACCAACCCACCCTTCAAGAACTCAATCCCGTTCCGGATCATGGCCTGTCTCAGCTTCTTTGAGCTGATAATGCAGCTGGGCTACGCCTGTATTGGAATCTTTGGATTGGCTCATAGTGGGTTTCACCCTGTCATAGCTAATGTAGGTCTTGCTCACCATACAGGCTCTGATGTGACTAGTTTTAGATAGTCGGAGTGGTCCTGATAACCTCATCGTATGGGATCTATCTCATAACTGTCCTGGTCGCCTTAAATCGCGCCTGCACTCTTCTGAAACTTCGATTCATCGGCTCCAAATTTTATACATATGCCCTAGTCCTGGCGTTCCTAACCTGGGCAGTCCAACTGATTGCCTACTGCTTCCTCCCACATATCCACTATTATGACCCTGAAGTGGCAGTTTTATTCAGCAGCGACGATTCCGATTCCCAGGCCATCAGCGACCTTCTACTCTTCCACAAACTGGCCTGTATAGGTCTGTCCTTAGCTCTATATGTTCTATCCATAGTGACAGTGCTCTATCAACGCAAGAAATTCATGGTCAACGCCACGGCGACGTCTTCAGCCGAGCTCAGGCTTCTGGCTACCGCTATTGTGACCTTCCTGACCTGTGCTTTCGACCTTGTGGTCACCAATTTCCTCATGAACCGTGCGATATTCCTCGCCGCCTTTTCAATAGTTCTGTCGTGCCTGGTGCAATGGAACTTCGGGTTGAACAACTTTTTTGTTTATTTGATTCTCAACAAGTAAGTTCACGAAGTGCAGGCGACAGGCGGTCTAAAGGATTGTTTCGTTTCAGGAAGTTCAGATCTACGGTTTTGGGCAGGAATGCGAATACGGTAAATATTGCCATTTTGACAAATCCTACTGTGAGTAAATAGGAAGAGATGGGACTGGAAATGAGGAATAAAAGTGGAGATTTGATGTGTGCTAGTGAAGATTGGGAGAGGGTTTGTGTCAGGCCAGAGAGAGGCTGGTAAGCGTTAAATAGGGATTTAGCCGCTGGATAAGGATGGATTCAGCTGTTGATTAGTCCTCAAAGCATGACAATTCAGGCGTCGAATTGGTACTCAGATTGCCCGAATCGAAGCTTTGGATTGGGCCGCGTATTGTGAGGATTTAGGCGTCGGATCGGCCATCAGAATACGGAGATTACGGCCTTCAACTGGGTATTGGATTTAGAAGAAGCGGGCCCTAAATTGGGTCTCGGATTGAGGACATTGAAACCATGAATCCAGCTGGGGATGGGCAGAATTCGTGCCTCGAAAGAGCCCTCATAAGGCTTCAAGACCTTTAAGTGGCTTTCGAATCCCGAACATTCCGGCATTGGCCCCAAGAGCGCGGAGGAGTGGACCCAGGATTGTGCGAACTGAAGCCTTGGATTAAGCCTCAAATCTTGACAATTCTGGCCTCAGAGTGAGCCTAGGATCGCAAGAAATCGGGCTTCGGAGTGAGGATCGGATCGGGCTTTACATCTTAAGGATTTGAGCCTTGGATTGGGCTTCAAATGCCTCCAAAGAGCCTAAAATCCATCAAGGATTGAGCAAAAGCCAGGTGAACCAAACGCAGAACCAAATATGCCCACCCATGAAAGCTCCAACGACGTTTTCAAGCATTTATTAGCACTGGTACCTTAAATATCATACAAAAAAACCGTCCCGCACCAGGACAAATACACAGAAATCCTGCACAGCAGAAACATTAGGTCACATTCTTACAAATTAGATTTGGCGTCCAGGAGCTTCTTGATTTCGCCGACGAACGACTTCGGCTCCTCCGTGGGTCCATAACGCTTCACGACGTGTCCGTCGCGATCGACGAGGAACTTGGTGAAGTTCCACTTGATGGCGTCGATCAGGAGTCCTCCCTTCTCCTTCTTCAGGAAGTCGTAGAGCGGCGAGGCGTTCTTTCCGTTGACGTCGATCTTCTGGAAGAGTTCCGGCTCGAACTTGAACTTGTCCTGGACGAAGTTCTTGATGTCAAGCTCGCACTTTGACTCCTGGAGGAACGGGAAATCAGGGTTAAAATGAGTAGATTAGAACTCACCTGTCCGCCGAACTGGTTGCAAGGGAACGCCAGAACTTCGAGTCCCTGATCCTTGTACTGGTCCAGGAGCTCCTTGATCTGGGTGTAGTTCGCGTTGGTGAGGCCACAGGCGGACGCGACGTTGACGATCAGGCACACTTTGCCCCTAGAATGACAGGAAAATAGTGATATAATTAAGGCATGATTGACTTACTTGTACTTGTCCAGGGAAACATCCTGGCCGTCGGCGTTCTTCACCGTGAAGTCGTAAATAGTCTTTCCTGACATGGCCGCAAACGTTCTGTAAACACCGGTGAAGTGGTTGTGAGTTCCCGTGAGAATAAATCGCGAAAGAGGAGAGCGTGCCGCGGCGGGAAGCATAATCTACAATGTAGGAGACCATAAACTACAAGTTTTGGAGGCAACGGAGAGCTGTGACTGGCGGCGCCGTCAGCACAGAGAGAGCGCGATAAACAGTGCGTTGCGAAAATCGATAGGAGGGTGCTGCAGGAGCAAATTTCACAAGAACGCGACGGCAACATCATGACAATATATCAGCAGCACACGTCATAGTTTGGGGATTTCGTCAGAACAAGGGAGTTTGGTTCCTGGTCTACAGGGCTGGGCTTCTGGAGGTGACGAGAAGGATGAGTCGGGAATAGCGCGAATACGGAAGCGAACAGGGGTGGATTTTAAGGATGCCAAGCAGGCCAAAGAAGCGCGAGCTCGCCGATTTCCGGAGTAGCTGAAAAACCAAAGATCCCAACGCTGCATTGCTTTGGCACGGAGCTGACTTCGCAACGGGGACAAGCAAGCGAGCTTAGGGTTCCCCTGGATCGCTTAAATCCAAATATCTGAAGCCGGGAAACAACCCCAAAGTAAACCACTCTTCCCAGCGTTATCCAACGTCCAGTTTTCGCGCTCAGAATTCACCAACACAGCCCAAAGTCAAGCGCTTAGTGACCTCATCCCAAGCTTCAAGAGCACGGGATACAAATCCACTAATCACATAAAACACAGAGCACATAACGCCTCAAACACGATAGAAATTGCCTAAACCACGAGCACGAGCAATGGGAGCCACTCTGGACAGCGCGCACACAACCCTGCACGGCCGCTGCCTGCTGAAAATGCCCCCAAAACAACAAACAACTCGTTTCGCAAGACGCTTCAAACGCTCTACAGCCAAAGAACATGCGCGTGCAGGGTTATCGCCTTGGGAGCCAGGGAAATTTTGACATGGTTCTTTGGGAATCACAAACAGAAGATCTAAGATTGCAAGAACTTTTAAAACCGGTTAGCTGAAGGTCAAATTTCCAAAAGACTCTCTAGGGTAAAACCAAGGTGACCAAAACCCGGAAATCCCAAAACCTTCATTAACCACAGATGCCAGAAGGTTGCACCTAGAATTTGCCAACATTTGGGTTAAATGACCACTTCCTCCTTAAGCACTTAAGTGACACCTGCTTCGAGGAAAAAAGCAGGCATTCAAAGAACGCGACTCGAATAGGCACAGCCTTTCCCTAATTGCCAGTGCGCACCTTTCAACTCGTGTTGAGCGTTTGATTCTCGCTTCTCCGTCATTGTACACTGATCTCCATGGACTCATCTCTCCTAGCTCCATTCCAGGTCGTCCCTAGCAAGATGATTCTGGCTTCTGTGCATATGATTCTAGCCTTGACCTCGATTGGGCTTCTTGGTGTGGCCGTGGGGGTAAGACCAGATTTAGGATTCTTGGATTCTAATTTTAGCTGTTTAGATTTTCCTCTTCCACAGTAGTTTTAAGGCTTCGACGGCGTTCAGAATTATGGGTTGTTTATCGTTCTTTGAGCTCTTCTTCCAGCTGGGGTTCGTGGGGTTAAGTGGGTTTATGTTTGCCCAAACTGGGTTTAATGAGACCTTTGAAAATGTGAGTCTTTGACATTCAAAAAACCCGAATTTTCGGGCAAATTCAGATAGTCGGAATACTCCTCTACTCGTCTTCATATGGGATCTACTTCACCACGGCTCTCCTAGCCGTTCACCGAGCTCTGTCCATCACCGACGTCCTCCCTATTCCTAGCCTCTTCTACCAAGTCTTCCTAGCCTTTATCCTGCTTTCCACTTTTGCTCAAGTTCTAGGTTTCCCCTTCGCGGAACAAATCTACGTTTTCGACCCTGAAAAGACGATTATCGAAGGAACTGAATGTCTTCTATCCTCAGTCCTGGGAAAGTTCTCGATCTACTTCAAGTTCTCCTGCGCTGGCTTGTCCCTCCTGTGCTACGTGGTCTCGGTTGGCTTCGTTGCTTACCAAAAACCCAAAAAGTCAAGTTCCAACTCTAACGATTCCCAACTGCTGTCTGCCGAGATGAGAATCCTTGCGACTACAGTGGTGACTTTCCTCACCTGCGCTCTGGATACGTTGATCACAAACTTTGTGCTCGAAAAGGTCACTTACAATCCAACGTTGACTAGTTCTTTGGCTGTGCTGGTGCAGTGGAACTTCGGGATGAACAACTTAATAGTCTATGTGGTTCTTAATAGGTAATTGCGAAAATTCAAGGTGTAGTCAGTTTATTGGCAATTTAGGAAATTACGGAATATAGTGTTCAGAAGACGCAAGAATGAAGTCGTCGGTTCATGACTCCTGGAGAAGGGAATCAAGATGGAACTGGGTAGAATCCTGACTGATTGGCCATAATAAAACTGATATAGACACAAACGCATTGGCACATTTATTCCATTATTTAATAACGGTAGTCACGATAACCATATTCTCAGCCTTCGTTGTCCTTAAAAACTCCGCTCTAAGTTGCCTAAATTCATCCGGATCAGCAATCCTATTGCCCACCAAACTCACTTGTTAAGACTCAGATACAAAACTGGCGACAACAGTAAGGCTGCTAACTCACAAGCCAGCATAAGTGATATGTCACATAGCGGAACACGAGGTAGCTTTCCGTAGAAATAGACAACAGCGACGCCAAAGTCTGCGACAAACTTCATCACCGCGTAAATTAAGATATTTTTCTCCTTTGTGGACGTCGTTTGCAAGACAGTGAGTTTGAGCTTTATGAGGTAAATGACGATTATGACGTAGACGACGAGAGTCATGAAAGTCGGGACAATCAGGAGATAGGAGGCGACTCCTGCAAAGATAACTGTTGAAGGAAGGCTCAGGTTGTAACTAGTGATTAGCTGTCCCGGGACCATTCCGTACTGACAGCAGGGAGTGAATAAGATAGTAACGTAGGCGATTAAGAGCAGCCAGGATAAGACAGCCAAGACCTGAAATCTGGGTTGTGATCTGGTATTTTTGACCTAAAGTTTGGTTACCGTGTGAATCCAGTCAGGATATCGAATCCCACAAATGACCTTTAGCCTGTCCAAAGCCAAGACAAGACTAAGACACGCCTCGGCTCTTAGACCACCTGGGAAAAGTTTTATGAAGCCTGATCCAAGACCGAAATAGTCAAAAGCCAAAATCTGTACAAGCCCAAACATGATAAAGCCTGGAGCCGTGCAGAAACATTGGATTAGGCCGATTTGAATCATGAGACGGTAGCTTTCCAGTTTTCGGTATTTTGGATAAGATAAGAAAATCTAAAGAACCGATAAATCAGGATCTAAAAAGGACAATCTTACGTAGATGATCCTTAGATAAATCGGAGTTAAAAGGATGGAAAAGCCCGAATAGGAAATTCCTGCAACAAGTTGAGTTGTGGACGGCATCACAACACCTGACAAACAAGACCAGCTAACACTTAAAACCTCCGTGACCAAAAGCTAAATTTAATTGTCAAGAAAGCCATGATATGTTTTTATGTAAAAGAGCAGAACTCAAAACAGATTTCATTGCTGAAAATTGGATTGAATTGTTTTGAAACTTGGGCGAACTTTTCTCGTACTTGAGAAGAGATCGGACAAATGACCTTGACGCGGTGGACAGGGAGAAGGAGGCAACTGGACAACTGGAAAAACCTCAAAATGACGAATGAAATGAGACTGTCACAAAGCCATTTTTAGGATATCAAGAAAGGCCTAGTTAGGCTTGTTAAGATTCTGAATGTTTACTTTTCTAGTCTTAAAATAAGCTTCAAAAGATATTGTTATGAGCTGCTTTACTAAGATTACACCGAGCGGAGGTTGAGCCGCGGTTCTTAGATGGGCTAACGTTGCTAACGATCCCATAGTTGGCCACCATTTTGTTCATTGGCTTCGGCCACCGTTTAGTGTGTTTCGGTCTAAAATCTGTGTTAGTGTCTTAGTCTGAAAAAACGTCTTAGTCGTGTCATGACAGGAAAACCTTAGGATTTATCTACTTAATAGTTCATTTGAAATCTCTCACTTTATCTAATAACTGGTTGTACTCGGCTAAGCTGGACACAGCATTCGGGCACCTAACAAACGAGGACGGCAAACACAGGAAGCCTTAGAGGTCAAAAGCCAAATTTGATTAGCGTGGAATTGATTCGACTTGTTTTCAGTGTAATTGAACAAGTCCGTGAGCAGGTGGATTGTATTAGCCTCAATTTAACAAACTCTCTTACATCATCTAATAGCGGTAGTCACAATGACCACATTCTTAGCCTTAGCCGTTGAGAAAAATTCTGTCCTGAGTTGCCTGAAACCATTTCCATCATTGACTCCATTTCTAGCTGTTTAGATACCTATTCAGAGTTAGATATAAGACTGGTGACAGCAACAAGGATGACAGCACATATGTCAGCATAAGTGTTACATCATAAACCGGAATGTGAGGCAACTTTGCATAAAAGTAATGTAAAGATGTTTTTCTCTTTTGTAGAGGTCGTTTGCAAAACAGTGAGCTTAAGCTTGAGGAGGTAAATGACGATTACGATGTAGACGATGAGAGTAATAAGAGCTGGCACAATCATAAGGTAAGAAGCGACGCTTGCGAAGACAACTGTCGAAGGTATGGTCAGGTTATAACTGGCAACTAGCTGTCCTGGAACGATTCCGTAATGACAGCAGGGGGTGAATAAGACAACTACAAAAGTGACCAAAAGAAGCCAAGATAGAACTACCAAGACCTGAAAACTGGAATTTTAAGGAGTCCGTATGAGTACAGTTACCATATGGATCCAGTCAGGATATCGAATCCCACAAATGACCTTAAGCCTGTCCAAAGCCAGGACAAGACTCAAGCACGCTTCGGTTCTTAGACCCGCTGCAAATAGTTTTATGAAGCCCGATCCAAGACCGAAATAGTCATAACTCAGAATCTCAGCAAGCCCGAACATGATAAAGCCTGGAGCCGTGCAGAAACATTGAATTATGCCGATCTGAATCATGAGACGGTAGCATTCCAGTTTTCGGTATTTTGGGTAAGATAAGAAAATCTAAAGAATAGCTAAATTAGGATCGCAAAAGGGCAATCTTACGTAGATAATTCTTAGATAAATCGGGGTTAAAATAATGGAAAAGCCCGAATAGGAAATTCCTGCTACAAGCTGAGCTGTGGACGGCATTCTTGAATTTGATATGAGAGACTGGCCAGCATAGCATGAAGTCTAGGAGACGACAAGGTAAATTTAATAAGCGTAATGATTGACAACGACTGTTTTTCATGTCTGTTAACAAGACCCAGAACAGGTGGAGTTCGAGTGTTTGGGCGACTCCGGGCAGTCTGGCGATCTCTAGATTCTCCAATCCTGGGATGCCCCAAATTTGAACTTTGAGAAATCTTTAATAACAATTTATTCTTCTGGCAAGTTCAAACTTCGACATGTTCGTGTTCAACAGGGCTGGCTAAGTGCTTCACTCGGCTCTTCCCGACTCTCGTCCATTCCGCCGGTTCTCCCTTTGCCACAAAGACAAAGATGATCTGGCAAGCGGCTATCGTTGATCCACAGACGATGAAGATCGTCGACCACTGAAACTCTTTGTCCTATTTTAACCTTCAAAAAAGTCAAAATTTACCTGTTCATAAGTATTATTCTCCGCTATGCCATGAACCACATGAGGCAAAACCAGAATCGACCCCGCATGGATCATATTGATGACAGCCATCACGAAATGAGAATGCTGGGAAGCGACTAATTGACCACTTTTCAAGGTCGCCACGGCTGACATTGAATTAGCGTTGATTGCCACACAAAAGGCGATAAAACACTCCAGCGTGTATTCTTTAGGCAGGAAAGCCATAAGAGTGAAACACGTAATCATCTGAGACTGGGACAGAACAGAGATCAGGACAATCCTGACCCTTTGGCTGACACAGGACGCATAGTCTCCAATAAAGCCTGTGATGAGCTTGGAGATCAGGGCTACAATGTAGGGAAAGGCGCCAGCCAAGCCTGTAGATAGGACTTCGTAGCCAAGGACCTGAAACATGGATTTCGGGTTAAGGATCTTAAGGTTAGACCTACTTCATGGAGGTAAACAGGTCCGAAATTAGTGAACAGATTATAGCCTATGGCGATTCCGATATAAGAGACCCAGACTCCAATGATGGGCAGGCTTGTGAAAACGTCTCCATAAGGCACTTTTTGCCTTTCTAGAGCGGCAGGTTGCTGGTCTTTGTGGATGGTCTCAAGTTCCTTACGACTCACACAGCTAAATCAGACCTTGAAACATGGCTGAAATGAGACTTTCGCCTACCAATGCTGCTGAGGAGAGTCCCTGAAGAAGACCAAAAATAGGATAAAACTGATAAAAGTACAGATCCCATGGACGTAGAAGACCGACTCCCAGCCGAATCTTGAAGTGCATAAGATACCGGCCACGGGCATTGTGAAGATAGGACCGAGCTGAAATGGGTCTTAGGCTAAGATCTGACAGAATGAGGAGACTAACCTGGACACAAGAGTTCTGGATAATGACGTGGAGACCGGCTTGTTTCAGGGAGGACCAGTTGGAAGTGATAGAGCCCATAACGGGGTATGTGGCCGCTGTGGCGAAACCCTGAAATTTGAATTTTTGAGCTTATTGATCTCTTGAACTCTTAGCCTCCTCACAAAACCCTACCTAGTTATTATCTCTAAGCCTTTCAAAACAACACTTACGGACAAAAATCGCATAAACAATAACATTCCGTATCCTTGTGACACGGCGAAAGGCGAGAGAGCGGTCGATATGGCGCTAATGAACCCGAACAACACAAACATATTCCTAAACAGCTCTATTTCCACATCTCTCAATCTTCCTTTCTTTTCTACCTGACTCCCAAAGACTTATTTAACACCATAGGAACCGTTCCCACAATGCTTCCGACTGCCACTATCGAATACAGCCAAGACCTCTCTGACTGGGTCAAGTCACTCATCCCTAAAATCCTCATTTTGAAGACTCATTTGAGGGTCAAACCTACCCGTAGAGTTCCCATCCATGCATATCACCGTGAAGTTCAGCACCAAGGTGTTGCTCTTAAGGAACGTGTGGCAAAGCAGAGCCAAGATAAGGACGAAAAACCGAGTCTGGTTACAGAAATAGACTGGTTTCAGGTCTTTCAGAACCTGGACGACAGGAGACAACATCGACGACGTCCTGGGTGTCATTGGAAATCCTGCAATAGCAGCGAAGACCTAATCTTTATGCACAAAATCCACGTAATATGCAGAGAGCAAAAAACGACACATCAACAATCCTAAGGCATGTTTACTACCTCTGTCTGTGCATGGAAGACCGAGCTTGGGGAGCCCAAGCTGGAAGCTCTGGGAACCGGTTTTTCGCAGGTCGACAGACGACGGCGTCCTTTGAGGTGATAATGACATAAACAAGCTACCGCTTTGTGGGATACCTGACGAGCGCGTATGTCCTCGAAGTGCCGGCGGAGAGACGCGGAAAAATAGGAAACTATACGCAGCTGTGGTTACCAAGGGGAACGGACTTAATTGTTTTCGAAAGCGCGTCGTTCTTGGAATGTAAGCCTATAATCTGGTCGGCTTTTGAAAGAGAGAGGATGTAAGGCTGGGAGCTTAGGAAAACACAGATCGAGGGCGTCGAGGGTTGAGAGGTGAGAATGACCAAAGCGCGGACGTGAGTCGACTTATGGGCGGGAATGACAAAGCTGAGGACTCAATATTCTGCTAATGACCTTAGCGTAAACTATCGATTTTGAGGTAAAGTGCATGGTTAATCCTTTTTTGCTATTGGCACGTGGTTGAAAGGAGCGCCTGCATCTGTTCTTAGAAGTATAATGAACCTTTCAGCTGGAATTAAGGCGGTGTCGAAGGGTTCAAAGTTGGACGCAAAGACTTAATCTTAGGTGTGCTTTGGCAAATGCCAGAAAGATGATTGTTTTGATCTTGGACTGTGTTTGAACTTCTGCTGTTTGGCTAGGCTAAGGACCGAACTCGTCGAGCTTGGAAGGTTGCCGTAGGCTAAGGTTTGAAGTAGATCTGGAGCTAGAGCTTGAAACTACAGAACCAGAGTTCAACTGCAGATTCCATCCCCTCCATTCCAGTAATCTGTTTATCTACATTTATCCCTTTAAGCTCTTAATCAATACGAATGTTCTGAACATATCTCTTGACGTTCTTCTTTTCGTTCTCTGAGTCCTCCAAATCCATGACCATCTCGGGGATGTCCGCCGCATAGACCTTAGCCGGACTGGTCTTGGTCCACTCCGCCGCTTCCCCTCTGGCCACAAAGACAAAGATCAGATTTGTGGCGGCGATGACGATTCCAGAGATCAGGAGAATCGTTGACCACTAAAGACCCTTTTAGGGCTATCTTAGAAAGCTGGCCATACCTGAGAATGAGAATTATCCGGAGCGATCCCAGCGACCATATAAGGTAGGATGAGAATCGTGGCACTGTGGATCATGTTGATTACGGCCATGACAAAGTGACAATGCTGGGCAGCGACGAGTTGGCCACTTTTGATGGTTCCTACTGTAGTCATTCCACTGCAGTTGATAGCCATGGTGAAGCAAACGAAGGCTACCACTGTGGCAGATTCGGACAAGAAAGCCATAATAAGGATACAGACTGACATAAGTCCTTGGGACAGGAAGGCGAAAATGATAATTCTGACCCGCTGGCTGACACAGGTACTGTAGTCGCTGATAGGACCTGTGATAAACTTTGTGACCATGGCGATGATGTAAGGGAACGCAGCGGCAAAGCCGGTGTTTCCGACGTCAAAGTGGAGGACCTGGAACTCAGAAATTCAGGATTAAGGAGTTGAATGAACCCTTACCTTATTAAGATAAACCGGCCCAAACTGAGAGAACAGATTGTATCCTAAGCCGCCTCCAATGTATGAAATGAAGACGCCCAAGATTGGAAGACTCGTCAAGATAGCTTTATATGGGACTGCCTGACGTCCGCCTGCACCAGCTTCCCGTCCCTTCTTAATCGTCCCTAACTCTTCTTCGCTCACGCATCTAAATCTCGAGATTCAGAGTCATCTCAAGGTTTGTGGCTTACGCATGATCTTGAGGATCCTCCCTGTAGAAGACGAAGAACAGGGCAAAGACAACATAGGTACAGATAGCGTGGACATAGAAGACTGATTGCCAGCCTAGGCTTGATGTGCAGAGTTCGCCGGCCACGGGCATGGTGAAGATGGGTCCGAGCTAAACTCAAGATTGATCTGAGGATGAACTGGGCATACCTGAACACAGCAAGACATGATAGCCATGTAGAGGCCGGACTGTTTCAGAGACGACCAGCTGACGGTTACAGAACCCATGGTTGGGAACAGGGCGGCCATGGCAAAGCCCTTAAACAGTAGGTTTTAGAAAAAGCCTTTCAAGAATTGCGGATACCTCCAAGAACCGCATAACCAACAGCCATCCATACCCCAGAGACGCGGCCAGCGGGATCAACACTGTAGAGGTTGCGCTGATGAGTCCAAAAACGGTGAAAAGCATTCTGAAATCTTGAATTAGGAAGTTTCTAAAGCCTAAAACTTACCTAAGACCGACTTTGGAACTCAGGTAAATTACCGGAAAACTGCCAATGATATTCCCGATGGCGATGATCGAGAACAGCCAAGCCCGTTCCGAGACTGAATAGGTGTACTCGTGCCCGGGGACTTCTTCTGAAAGTGTCATTTGAGTCTCTAAGTCAGGTAAGTAGTCTTACCCTCTAAAACCTCAGTTCCATTGTCATACTCCGCCGGAACATGAGCCATACAGATGATAGTAAAGTTCAAGGCGATCGTGTTGCTGACCAGGAAGGTGCAGCATAGCAAGGCAACGACCAAAATCGCAAATCTGGTTTGATTCCCGAAGTAGAACGAAGGCAACAGCATGGTTTAGGTCTGTCCACAACACTGGCTGGATATCAATGGAAAGCGAGCTCTTTTGTATGGAAGCACCCAAGAGGGAGAACAAGTGTAGGATAAATCCGCAAAGCACTCAGCGTCAGTTTTGAAGTTTATGACAAATGTGAAATTTGAAGTTTTACTTGTGATAGTGATAGAAATGTGTTTGCGCGACACTGACGATCTATTCATAAGGTCAAAATTGTCCTTAAAGGTAACATGAGTGTCAACAACTCAAACTTGCGGAATCATACATCGCGAGACCATGAGGGGCTAGAGTCTATGCTGAGTTAACTTTGAGGACACAGTTGAGGATAATCTGAAAAACATACAGTGCATAAACATGACTACGATCGTCTGCGGTTAGATACGTTTTTTTTCGTTATTTTGCCATTTCTGAGCTGTTCACGGAAGAGGAGGATTGTGTCGAGAGGGACGCCGCAGTGGGAGGCTTTGATGATGCGGTTCATGCCGACACGGGTGCTAAAGGCTGACAACTTTGGGTGGCCTGGAAACGGACACATAAGCTAAGAATCAAAATGGGGTGACTCACTAAGGAGGTCGTTCTGAAGATCCCAAGAACTAGTGACCAGGTTAGGCACATCAGCTCCATCCTCGTACTTCTCGGTCTCCTTGACCACTGTTTTCATCTCCTCAGGCATCACATAGTTCTGGGCAAAGGACCCAAACAAAATCAGACATGTCCTTTCCCTTTGAATTCACAACTTTGGTCCAGAACAAGATGCTGTCCGTCGAGTATGTCCATACTGTTTATACTTGGTCATTTCAGCCAGCGGACCCAGGGAAATCCACACATTATAGATAAAGCTCCCTTCCACGCTATCGACCCTTAAGAAGAAAACCCCTATTCCAACCAAACTACGCTTTATTCTTGATCTCCGAATTTGAACCCGCATCTCCAAATCACCCAATCAATCAAAACGCGCCTGCACTCCATGATGAGAGAACCGGTCAAGCACAAAATACAATACCATCAATATTCCCCTTTCAGTGCTAAACGTCTATCAAGAAGTTTTTTCCTTTTCGTTTCATCCAAGACCACATTTGACGCGGAAACCGTTGACACAATGACGCGCGACGTCTTCTTCTGAGATCAGAGAACCCGTTTTGTGGGTGTATTAGTGTGCTCGGGTACACTTTTTGCTTTTAATAAAATAAAGGTTGTTTTGGGCTGATAAGGTATAGTATTAAAAACATGAGGATCTGGGGCCTGGTATTGACTGTTTTTCTAGATCTGGGAATCCAGGATGCCGAGCCCAAGAAGTATAAGATACTTGTGTTTTTGCCTAAGTTCGCCCACAGCCATGTGCCCTACATGGGCAAGATCGCGGACACGTTGGTGGAAGCTGGTCATGATGTGGTGAGTGGACGGATTAAGGATGGCCTCAAGAGCTAGTTTCAGACGGTTTACCTGTCTGAACAGTCGGAGAACGTGAAGACCAACGGAACCAAGCTTGACAAGACTATTGGAATGCCCGCTGCGCCCAAGGTTCTGAGGCAGTTTGAAGGCGGCGTCTATTTTGAGGATTCTTGGACCGCTGGGACGCAGAATCCGATTGGACAGAAAGCGGTAGGCCGTCTTGAAATCTTGAAAATCTGAATTTTGGATGGATGTTTAGCTTATGTCCTTTGTGGCCGACACAATGGCGATGCAGTGCGAAGAGCTCATGAAGCACGACGAGATCTTTGAGTATTTCCAGAGCCAGAACTTCGACCTGGGAATTGTGGAGATCTTCGACATGTGCGGCCTTGGGTTCTTTGAGGCTATTGGTCTCAAGCACACGGTTGTCGCCTTGTGGAGAAGAACTGACTGTTTTGGGCAGAATTAAGAACATGATCTCTATGAACTATATCAGCTACGGCTTCCATGACAACGTCAAAAACCAAGAAGAGAAGATGTACCCCGAGAAGTTTGGGAAGGATTTTTCAGACTTCGATGAACTGATCGCTCGTGCAAACTACGTCTTAATCAACTCTGAGCCGATCATTGACATTACCCGACCCACGTTGGTCAAGATTATCCCGATCGGCGGAATCGGCCTCAGCCTTTGAACTCTTATTGGACTGAAGTTGTGAGCAGGAGG
>KN166863.1:297731-313562 GCA_000757745.1 Steinernema scapterisci | reverse complement strand
AAGGAAGCTGTCTTGGTTCGTCTACTTCTCGCTCGATGTGATCTCATTGGCTTTCATCTCCGTTGTCGGTGTGGTGGCTGCTGTGGTTGCTATTACCCGGAAAGCGGTTCAATGGGCTTCTGGCTTGAAATCCAAGCGTGACTAAGCAACGAAATGCGTTTGGATTGAGCTTAGTTTGGTTATAAATAGTTTCAATCAAACTGTGACCATTCTCCGAAACACGGTTTCCGCTCGTCATAAGCACAAATCTATTCTTAGGCTGGAAGTGTGACCACAAATAGCCTGGAATCTGACCTTCATTCGCTTAATGCGATATGACAGTGGTGGCAAGCCCGAAATAGTCATTCGGA
This sequence comes from Steinernema scapterisci, assembly GCA_000757745.1. Classification (NCBI taxonomy): domain Eukaryota; kingdom Metazoa; phylum Nematoda; class Chromadorea; order Rhabditida; family Steinernematidae; genus Steinernema; species Steinernema scapterisci. The sequence goes on along the minus strand of KN166863.1, from coordinate 313,212 downwards.
GCAATTTCAATTGGCTTTTATCGCGTAAATATTCTGACAATCTACCGGAGACCTATCAATCCATCCTATTATCCAAAAGTGGGCTGATTGACTATTTGCTATATATCACCAAAAACGTCCCAAAACGTGACATTCACACTCCATTCGTGCATCCTGTTAACACTGTTCGCACTTTGTGTTTTGATCCCACTAAGTCGTTACCAATCCAACTTCCATATTCCACTGCGGAGGGATCGAAAAACCAGTTCTGATCTGTGAAAAGTTCGACGCACTTCCGAGTCCGTTTTAAATACTGATGCCAGTGGTCGTCTAATCATTGCTGCAAATATGCGTGTGACCTGTCTGATACTTGCTTTTCTTGCCTTGGTGGCTGAATCCAAGACTTACAAGATTTTGGTGTTCTCTCCTAAGTTCGCCCACAGCCATGTGACCTACATGGGCAAGATCGCGGACACGTTGGTGGAAGCTGGACACGATGTGGTAAGTGTATACAGGTTAAGGATGGCCTTAAGAGGTAGTTTTAGACGGTTTTCCTGCCCGAACAGTCGAAGAACGTAAAGACCAATGGAACCAAGCTTGCCAAGACTATTGGAATGCCCGCTGCGCCTAAGGTTCTGAAGCAGTTTGAGAAAGATGCCTATTTTGTGAATACGTGGATCGCTGGGACTCAGAATCCGATCGGTCAGAAACAGGTAGGTAGTCCTCGGGCCCAAATTTTCCAATTTCGGACATTTTAGCTTATGTCCTTTGTGGCCAACACGATGGCAATGCAGTGCGAAGAGCTCATGAAGCACGACGAGATCTTTGAGTATTTCAAGAGTCAGAATTTTGATCTGGGAATCGTGGAACTGTTTGACATGTGTGGAGTCGGGTTCTTTGAGGCTATCGGGCTTAAGAAGACGATTGTGACCTCTAGCTCAATTATGGGAGACGGCATTGCTAGGACTATCGGGATCCCTGTTCCTGTCAGCTATGTGCCAAGTTAGTTTCGGCGTCCTTAACATGTCAAAGCTGAACGATTTAGACAATTTCTCTCCTTGCGGGGAAGTCATGACCTTCTGGGAACGTGTCAAGAACATGTTCATGATCAACTACATAAGCTATGGGTTCTTCGACGACGTCTTAGGACCAGAGGAGAGGATGTTTGTGGACAAGTTTGGACCGGATTTTCCCAGATTTGAGGTAAGTAACTAAGCACAGAATTGAGCTGAGATGTCGGGGATTTAGGATTTGATTTCGGAAGCAACGTTTGTGTTCATTAACACCGAGCCTATTATCAGCTTCGCCCAACCCACCCTGAACAAGGTCATCCCTATTGGCGGAATTGGGGTTCCGACTCCTCAGTCGCTGGACTCGTTCTGGACTGAAGTTTTAAGCCGACGGGACAAGACGATTTTGATGTCGTTTGGCTCCTTTGCCCAGAGTTACACAATGCCTGAGGAGATGAAGAAGGCTGTAAAGGAGACCATGCAGAGATTCCCAGATGTGACCTTCATCTGGAAGTACGAGAAAGACGAGGATAATATCGGAGCTGATGTGCCTAACCTAGTCACCAATTCTTGGGTTCCTCAGAATGACCTGCTTAGTAAGTTTGACTTCACCCATTAAGCGTATGTGCCTGTTTCCAGACCACCCAAACCTGACCGCCTTTATCACCCACGCCGGCATGAACAGCATCATCGAAGCCTCCCATCGCGGCGTCCCTGTTGTCACCATTCCCCTCTTTGGCGAGCAGCTCAGAAATGCCCAAATGATGAAAAAAGTTGGATCTTCAGTCTTGGTCAACAAGGAAAGCCTGTTTGATCCGGACGTTATGGAAGCAGCTATCAGGGAGATCCTCTCCAATGACAAGTAAGCATTTTTCTCCTCCCGTCACTTGACTGTGACTCCAACGTTTCAGATACCGCCAGGCAGCCAAACGCGTCTCTCGTCAGATCGCCTTAAGACCGATTCCCATCAAAGAATCCCTGGTGAAACACGTTGAATTCGCGGCCGAATTCGGCCGAATGCCCACTTTTGAGCCGTACGGAAACAGATTATCCTTGTTTGTCTACTTCTCACTTGATGTTATTTTGGCCTTTTGTATCTCCTTCGCCCTGATTTTGACCTCAGTCACATGGCTGCTTGTCAAAGCTGGGAAATGGGTTCTCAAGCCAACCCAGAAAGCTTCTAAACTCGACTGAAATTATGTAATTGAAGTCCCAATAAATAGTCTGAAGTCCAAGTAATCAAAGCTAAAAAAAGAGTCTGCAAAACACAGATTACTGGCACCGGATTATACGCAATAGATAAGATCACGACAGAAGTGCGTCTCTGAGTCTCCGATTGTCAAAACAAGGGGCGGTCAGCGATAACGATAAACCTACGATTTTCACTAATAGGGTAGACTGGTTTTTGCCGTAACACAGATGTTTTCAGGCATTTTGGAGTTGTTTTGGACGCGTGAATTAATTTTTCTTGGCAGTTTTGGCGAAAATCTTTGGTTCTTAAAACTGGAACAAGGTAAGGTCGAAAACACCTTTTGTAGTCTAGGTCTCTGGATGACTTTTGAAAAGTGGTCTTTTCGGAATGGTCTCTGCGGACAGTTTTTTAGCCGTTTTAGGAGATGATTGATTTGGTGAAATGTCGGTTACAGCAGCTTCCAGACGGTTGGCTGGAAGTGGTTGGAGTGTAAATTTAAACCCAAACCGGAATTACTGGTTGGGACGATGGAGCCCAATAGGTTAAAGGCTCCCAGCAGGGTACTGAATTGTCTTTGTATGGCCCAGGCTGTTGGGTGGGTAAGTCACTTCAACATAGGTTAAGATCTAAAAGTCTTAGGGTCCCAGCGAGGTTTTCCTCTTGTCCCACTGTGATCTAGGCAATTGCTCAGGCTGTTTGAAACCATTTTGGCCTGTTTTGTAAACCTGGAAAGTGACAAAACTAAATTCTCAAAGGATCGTGAACCTGCTCTATTCATAGAAGCCCTCAGACTAAGAAAGACGAGCACAATCTAGCACAGAAATCTGCCTCTCAAACAAACTGCTCCATAAATTGTGAGCCCGCCCCAAAAAGTGTAAAAAACTACGCTACTACGACCTTCAGCGCGTTTATCCGAACACGCCCATTTCGTTGATAGGGATCTTTTGTGCTTTCTATGGTCCATTGTGATAAGAAGCACGACCAAGGCAAGGTTTCCCTTAAGTGTCATTTCCAAGCTGTCCCGGAATTCAATGTTTCCCAAATTTAGAGAGCGGCTCACTAAGACTATCCTATTCTTTTGGTTCCTCTTTGTGATTGACGCCTCTCGTTAGCTACTCTAGTCCCTTAGAAGACGAGTCACAAATGCTGTTTATTCCCGTTCTCCAGTTTCCGCCTCCATCACGTGACGAACACGTTGACCCTTTAAACCTGTCGGGTCACCACTAATAATCGCATTAGTGGAGAAGTCGTGTGTAATAAACGTCGTTCTGCGCGGTTGGTTTGATCGTTTTCTGCAAAACCACTTGTTTCTAGTATAGAGCTCCATCGTAGCTGCCGTAGCTGAAAATGCGTCTTCTGCTAGTTCTCCTCTACCTGGTCATGGCGACCCAGGCCAAGCAATACAAGATATTAATGTTCACGCCTAAATTCGCCCATAGCCACACGTCCTATATGGGAAAGATCGCCGATACGTTGGTGGAAGCTGGTCATGATGTGGTTAGTGAACGGATTGAGGATGGGTTTATGTGATTCTTAGACGGTGTTCCTGCCTGAGATCTCGAAAAACGTGAAGAACAACGGAACAAAGCTTGCCAAGACTCTTGGAATGCCGCCGTGCGCTAAGGTTCTGAAGCAGTTCGAGGGTGACGCCTATTTCATGAATTCGTGGACTGCTGGGTCTAAGAATCCTATTGGACAACATCAGGTATGGACACTGTAGGAGGACCGGAAAAGGCTGATTTTGGAGATTTTAGCTCATGTCCTTTGTGGCCGACACGATGGCGATGCAGTGCGAAGAGCTCATGAAGCACGACGAGATCTTCAAGTATTTCAAGAGCCAGAAGTTCGACCTGGGAATCGTGGAGATCTTCGACATGTGCGGCCTTGGGTTCTTTGAGGCTATTGGACTCAAGAAGACAATCGTGACCTCGAGCACAATTCTGTTTGACGGAATTTCTAGAGCTATTGGTGTCCCTCACGAGCCCAGCTATGTGCCAGGTAGGCTACGGGGTAGAATTCCTGGGTTTAGAATTCCTGGTTTTGCGGAGTCTTTAGCAGGAAATGAAAAGAATCCAAACCTGTCAGGTCGAGTTAGGATAGACAAGGAAACCAGTTTTGTGGGTTTTGCAGAAAGAGCGATCCATCAAAAACTCTAACATTGAACAGGCAAAGATCACTCACATCCAAGATCTAAGATCATACCCAAAACCTGATTACCGTAGTTTAGGGTCATTCTCGACTGTCGGCGAATCTATGACCTTTATGGAACGACTGTCCAACTTTATCAGCCTGCACCATATTGGGTACTTCTTCCATGACGACGTTAAGAAACAAGAGTTGAAGCTGTATAGGGAGAAGTTTGGACAGGATTTCCCGGATTTCGATGTAGGTCACCTTTGAATAGACAAGGCTGAGGCTATGTTTAGGAACTGATCGCCAGAGCCACGTTTGTCTTTGCCAACTCTGAGCCCATTATCGACTTTGCCAGACCCTTGCTGGGAAAGGTCATCAGCATTGGAGGAATCGGCGTCCCAACCCCTCAGCCCTTGGACTCGTTCTGGAGCGATGTGCTGAAGAAGAGAGAGAAGACGGTTCTGATGTCGTTTGGGTCTTTCGCCCAGAGCTACGTGATGCCCCAAGAGATGAAGAAAGCGGTCAAAGAGACTATGCGGAGATTCCCAGATGTGACCTTTATCTGGAAGTACGAGAATGAGGACGACAATATTGGGGCTGATCTGCCAAATCTGGTCGCCAAGGCTTGGGTTCCTCAGAACGACCTGCTTAGTAAGCTTGCCGTCTTTGATTCTTAGGTTATGTTTGTGATTTCAGACCACGCAAACTTGTCCGCCTTCATCACTCACGCCGGCATGAACAGTCTTATCGAGTCTTCCCACCGAGGCGTCCCTCTCATCACTATTCCCCTCTTTGGCGAGCAGCTCAGAAACGCTGAAATGATCAAGAAGTTGGGAACGTCCGTCAAGGTCGACAAGGAAGGTCTATTCTGTGTGGATATCATGGAAGCTGCCCTCAAGGAGGTTCTCAACAACCGAGCGTAAGCCAGTCCCCACCCAAAGAGCCCTTTAGATCCCGAGATTTCCAGATACCACAAACAAGCTGAAAGAGTTTCCCAAATGATCAAAAACCGGCCAATTTCCATCAAAGAATCCCTCGTGAAGCACGTGGAATTCGCGGCCGAGTTCGGCCAAATGCCAACTTTCGACCCTGCTGGACGTCATCTGTCCTGGTTTGTCTACTACTCGCTGGATGTGTATCTCGCCATCAGCCTTGTTGCCTCGCTTTCGCTGTTCATTGTGTCCAGGATTGGGCTGGCCGGGTGGAAAATGCTGGTTGGGGAGAAGAAGAAGGTTGAATAATTGGATTTGAAGATTTGAAATTTTTGGTATTTTGTATCAAAGGAGTTAATAAACCGTGTTTTATTCAATACCAGCTAAGTTCAGTGTGCTTGATGTAAGACATGAAACAGTTGTGGAACAGGGTGACGATTGATATGAAGAGGACACGGCATGAGGCGGGGACGAAGGCGAAGTTGATGGCTTGGGTTGGAGGCCACACGCAGAAGTCGAGCTGGAAATAGGGGGAAATCAGGGAAAATCATGGAAGCTTGAAACGGTCTTAAGCTTAAATTAGGGAATCTAAAGCTTAAATTGGAAATCGAAGATATGAAGACCTCAAGCTCACAGTATACTATACGATCTGAAGCCCAAATAGGGACTCAGGCTTAAGGACGATCTCAAGTTGTGGACAATCTCGGGAGTCGAAAATTGAGTCAATCTTAAGCTCAAATTAGAACATTTATGGTCCGCATTGGAACCTAAAATTCGTGACATAAAGATCTCAAGATCTCAAGCTCAGCTTGGACGATCTCAAGCTTATACTGGAGCTCGAGGTTTGGGAAAGTTTCAAGTTCAAATTAGACTATTTTCAGCTCTAAATTGGAGTTCAAAATTTGGAGTGATCTTAAGCTAAAATTAGGTCATCTCAAGCTCACATTAGGGCTCAAGACTTGGAACAAAGCTCAAGCTCAAACTAGGCGATCTCAAGTCTGAATCGAGGACCAAGTTCTGAGGCATCCTCAATCTCATTTTAAGCAATGGAAAGCTGGAACTAAAACTCACAGTTTGGGGGGAGATCTGAAGCTCACATTCGACAATCTCAAGTTTGAATCGAGGCTAAAATTGGCCCGATTTCAATCTTAAAGATAAAGCTTAGATTTGGGATTCAAGCTCAGAAGAGGACGAAAGGGCAGCTCAATTGAACCCTGTTCACGCTTTAAGCAAAGTAAGGGGTCTTAAAGAGACTCAACCTCGTCCTAAACCTTGCTCGAACTCTTTCAAAGTCAGATTCTTCAAATGGATAAACCCCCAAACGCCTAACCCTCAAAGTTCAAACCCATTAATCCCAATCACTCACCGCCAGAACATGAAAGAACTTGCTCCTGTACTCCTTCAATGCAGCCGAGACCGATTTTCCCTCCAGCATAGCCACTCCAGCGATAAACGTCGACGCAAAAACTGGCGAAACCAGAAAATCCGCCGTCACCTTCTTGGCAACCACCAATCTAAGGCTCTTCCCCACGATCCTTGCATCCAGGAATTTGTACCATTGGTGGTTCATCGGCCCGATGACGAGTCCAATCGCGGCAAAACGGACTGCAAAGTGAAGATAAGGTTGAGAGATTCAATTAAGATTAGCACCTGATCTACGCCAATCCCATTTATCGCCTTGAAATCGCTGCTGGAGATAGTCGCCTAGACCCAAAAGTGACACCATGGTGACGGTGTTTGTCAAAAGCAGATTCTTGGGCGCGTAGGCGCGGAGCAGAAAACCCTAAAAACGTCGAAAATGCAGAGCCAAAATAGGGCTTTGGAGTCACTTACCCGAATTGCGGACGCCATTCATTAATCAGTTGGAAGCGCGCGACTGGCTTGGGACGTGTGGATGGGCTTTAGAATCGGGGCGCAAGAGAGAGGCGCCGAAAGAGACACTAAGCCGAAGAGTTAATGACTTCGGAGGCAACGAAGGAACGACGGAGGAGAGTCGGGAAGCGATTTGTGTCGTCACCACCCTCGGCGGAGTGCTTATAAGAAGACGATTTTGGCGGTTGGTCAGAAAGGGCGTGGACAAGGAAGGAACCGAAGGAACCCAAGGGTCGTAAAAGTTGAGGTCCAGACACAAAACTCTTTAGAGCAACTACGTTTATGTTTGTCTCGCAATTTCTTGATAATTGGGCCACGCTTTGGTTGAACCAAGCGCGCGAACAGCACAGCTGCATAAGACATGTTTATGGCAAAACAACTAAAAGGTTGGAGAAGGGGGAAAACTCCAAAACACGAGATCTAAAGGGCACACGGAAGGTCATAAATAGCGAGGTGGCGGGGGCACAAAAGGAAGACACAACGGTCAGCAAGTTCCGCGTTGCGGTGTTTATGGTAATCTTGAGGAAGAGTGCGTGCGGGGCATTAAAGGTCACACTCCAAAATCTGACTCTTTGGATATTCTAACTTTCAAGCCATTTGACTCAGACCGATCGCCAACCCAAAACAATACATAGCCCACATCACAAACACTAGTGTCCGAGCAGTGCTTCTCTAGTCCAGTCAGACTTCACTTAGAATTAGAGCTTTAATGGGCTCCATTCGCACTTTCCGCTGGTTTATCTCCATTCTGGTTAAAGAGAATTGTACATGAGTTGTATTGTGCCCTAATGTATACTGGATTCTGTCTGTATTGTATACATACGTCCGTTGTCATCATTCCTAGGCGTTCTTGATTACGTTATTCTGCTTGGGAAGTTCAATTTAATTAGTTGGTAAGCTTTGAGCAAGGTTAGATGTAGAGCTGTCGGTCGTGTGCGGGGATGAGGTGTAATCGGGTTAGCTGAGGCTAGATTGTATTGAAAATCAGTGTTGGAACTTGTGCGGATCTTTAGAATTTAGTTCTTCTAAGAATTTTGCAAGCTTCTTTGGATCGCGAGCACACGTGGTCAGTGAAAGGAAGTATCTTTCTTTACCTTTCTAAACCAGCGAGTGTTTTAGAATTCAACAGAATCTTCCGTGGCCTGAGAGCTGCAGCTGAAGCGCTTCGTCCGCCGGTTTTCTCATCTTGACTTCCTGCTACTTTGAAGTGTTCCAAACTTAGACTACACAGCGTTTTCTCACTTAGGTCACTATACTATTTGTACATGGTCGTTCTCCGAACCCAATCAAAACTTGGAACTTGGGAACAGACTTTTACAAGTGTGGGAATGTCCCACATTAGGGTTTACAGAACCCAGCGTTTATAGTTTGTTAGACTTGGATTCAGTAGAATCGGTCTTATGAGGCGTGTTACCTAATACGAAGAATCCATTTGCGCAGTATAACTGCTATTGACTACAATTTTCAATCGTTTTGTTTTTGTCTTAGTCTCACAATGGCTGTCCCGGACTCAGTAACTTTTTATTCGATTCCTGGGAAACCGCTATTCGAAAGTTCTAAACACTGTTTGCTGTTGAAGCGGTTTACTGTAAGAGCGTGGCCGTGAGTTTCTACTATGTTGTATGTTTGCTGTTGATGTTTCTGAAGGTTGAGAACGGTAGATTTGTGAATTGAAGTGCCTGGGTATATCAAAATGTCAATAACACCGAGAGCCCTTTTTGCCGTCCGTGTTTCAATTGAATTTGCGACCTTTGTGCAGGTCTGTTTGTCAGATTCTTAATTCAGTGTTTCAGGTAGAAGGGGTCAGAATGTCGCCGCTTCAAACTTGGGTTGGTTGTATTTACGTGGTGGCTTCTGTTGCGCTAACGCCAGCCTTGACTAGGTTGTTCTATGTAAGTTTGGGTTTGAGCTTCTGAAGAACAGGACGAGTTATGCAGGGGTCGCGTAGTTCAAGATCTCCAAGCTAGTGTTTTGAGCTTCAAACTGAGTCATAAAGTGACGTCAGACTCCATGCTTCTTTCCGTTCATCTCACAAATACACATTGCGTCATCCTTTAGGAAAACATGCTTGTCCAACCGCTCAAATTGTCTGTCTTAGCCTAAAGGTCAGCAGAGCTCGGTTAGTAATTTACTCCAGACACACATGATGTTTGTGACGTCTTAATTAGAGCACCCCGTTCAAGCCCAAAGTCCACAGCTGAACAGTCGATTGAGGCTTTAAGACCCGAAAAGCTCAAAAGGCAACAGAGTCAAACTTTTAAAGTGAATCTATAAAGTCCTGAAGGCGCTTAAGCAGCCTGAAACATCTGAACCAAACTTTCCAGGTCCTCATCAACCGCATAGAATACAAGAAATCCCAATGCTACCGACTCATCGCCCAACAGGTCCTCTTCCATCTCTTGTGTGGCTTTGCCTACCTCGTAATCGGCATTTCCGTAGTCATCGACCATCGCCTCTGGGGGATATCTATGAACATGCATCTCATCCCAAGGAACATGTTTACCTCGATAGCGTTCATAGATCTGGCTCTGGGCATAAACAGGCTCAGCGCTATCTGCAGTATCCAGGTCCCGAATTTGATTATTCAGGTATCCTTGAAATCTTAGGTCTCTTTGACCTTCTTAACTTTTAGGTCATCCAAGTCTTCGCGTGGCTATTCCCAGTAGCCATTTCAGCTATCTGTCTCTCAGGCGTCACTGGAATGTACCTAGGTCCTGACATGGTCTTAATCTTCGAAGACGTCACTCAGCCAATTACCGTAATCCTCATGAAATTCGTCTTTGTCCTCCTCACCAGTCTTCTGATCTGGTCCTTCTTGATCTACTTAATCCTGATCTGCTACCTCGCCTATCACAGAGCCAGGATGCGTGGGATGTCCAGGATCAGCAGATCTGAGAAGAGCATCGCGTTCCAAGTTGGAATGGCGTTTCTGTTCAACTGCGCCGGAACTATGTTCTACCATTTTGGTTACAGTTTAATAATGTCCCATCGATGGGTGAAGATCCCCATGGCGGGTTTTGAGATGTTCTTGTATCTGGGACTGCCGTTGGTCGTGTTTTTGGGGTTCAACAGGTATTGTGGAATTATGAGTTTTAAGACGTAAAATGTGACTTTTAGGAAACTGAGACAGGAAGTCTGTCAGTCGACGAGAGTAACTTATGTGGTGCAGTCTTCGAGTCGGAGGTTTTGAGGATGTAGATACCTATGTTTTTGTGAAGTCGATGTCTTGAAATACAGAATTCAGCTTTCGTGCAGGTTAGGATTGAGATGTGCAGCCCGACAACTACGTTTTATTGACACCTTAAACCACAGAATTAAGCTTAGCAAAGACCTCTTGGAAGTTCTTGGTCTCGCGATCACGTTGCTCCTGGATCTGGGTCGCGTTGCCTTTGTAGTGCTCTTCGTAACAGATCTTCATCACCAGCATCTAGGGGACCCAATCTCTAATTTTTAAGTCCAATCTAAGAGACTTACATAGACCGTGAACTCCATCTTGGCGACTTTGGGAGCGACCTCCTTAACCTTCTCCTCAGAACAGAACCGCTTGTCCACAATGTCGATAGACTTCTTGATGTCGCCGGCGTCGATGTATCTGACGTTGTCCTGGAATAATGAGGATTAGAGGTCAGGGCGATTAGGGGTCTCACCATCCAGGCGAAGGGGTTATGGGCAAATGAGCACTTGTCGTGGGCCCGCTTGTGGGAATCCTTGTGCATCGAGAAAATCAGAACCTCGGCGTTTTCAAGCCAGAAGATGGTCGTGTTCTCGCTTTTCTAAAACATCAAAAATTCAGGGTTTCAAGAGTATTAAAGTCTTACTCTGGTGAAGTCCTGAGTCAGAGGACAGTCGACTTCCCTAAGCGCGTGAAGATAGGCACTCTTGAGCTCAGAGAACTGATGAGACAGGGCATAGCCAGCGGTGGAGAAGGGCTTCTAAAAGTCTTATTCTAAGGTTTTCGAATCCCAAACCTAAACCCACAGATCTCTGAATAATGCTGTTGAAGAACGGCCAATAGTGGACAGCATAGGCAATGTCGTCAATAAGCTTGTAGTCCTCCTCAAGGCTCTCGAACTTCGCCAACTTCTCCAGTTTCTTGGTAATCTGGGTCACATTCTTGGCTACTTCAGCCTCAAATTCTTCCTTTGTACGCTTGGCAGAGACTGCCAGGGTCAAAAGGAGAACAGCGGTAAGGAGACGTAATGTCATGATGTGGAAATTAGGAAAATAGAGAATTGGAAAAGGGTGAGAAAAGTTCGAGTTTGCCTTTTTGGCGACCTTATCAAGATCAAATCTCAAATCGCTAATACACTGGGAACAGGTTTTGCCCTTTTAGAGAGCGATTGGTTCCACCCCGCCGATCAATTCTGTTTGTGTTAAGTGTGATCTGCACGCAACTTGGAAAAAGGCACACAGGAAGGGGCGTAAAGGGTCCTGAAAAGGCCCAATCGCGAGGAGAAGGTCAGAAAGACCTCTAAGTTGAAGTCCCGATCCTCTTCCATAAATTGTGCTCTTAATTTTGATTAGTTTTCAAGCCTTCCAGGCTTAATTCAGCCGCCGTCCTTCGCCATCCAAAACTACGACCTATGGCAGTGCCGCCGTCGTCTGCCCGGCTCGTACAAGGCTCCGCACATAAGCCTTATTGACCGTTCTGGCCGTCCTGGGCTAGAGACAATGCGTGTAACGGAGACGGCAGAGCGGTGAGAGACGGCAGGCGCCTCCAATTCCGGCTCGATAGCTGCCGTTGCCAAGCCGACAAATAACTCACGTCCACCACGCTGACACCCAATCCAGCAGTCCTTATTGCGTCCGTTTGTTGAGGTGTGCTCCGCGCGGAGAACTCTCTTAATTGCCTCATTTCAGGTCGCAAGAAGTCCTTGAAGAATGTGCTCACCTGCTCGCAGATCGGGCTCATCACGGATGTCTCGGGTTAGGCTTCCCCGAGTGAATCTCTCTAAAACCCAAGTTTTAGGAGGCTCAGAGATACCGCGAGTCGGTGAATCGCATAGTACGGGAGCATCGCGAACTGCTGACTCAGCTTCAGCGCATGGAGGACGCTCTTCGTCAGACCAGTGATCAGGTAAGACTCACGAAACCCGTAAAAGTAGTCTGAAAGGGGTCTTGTCAGGTCATGCAAATCCACGACACTCTCCAGCGCAATCCTTTCACTCCTCGAATCTCGACGGCTCTTATGGTCAACCGCAACAGCCGCACTAACAACCGCGCCATTAACAACAATCCTGCGCCGGACTGCACTCAGCCTGCACCCACGGCTCCTCCTCCTCAGCCACCCACTGAGCAGAACTGAAGTTCAGCTTAAGGAAACTACCATAAGATGTCCCAAATGTACTTAAAAACCTGTAAAATGTTGAATGAACACCTTTAATACCTTAACGGACATCCAGGATTTGACACAAGCAAAGCTCCCCTAACACGATTTCTCATCCTGACTCTCAAACTGCTCAAAATAAGCCCTCAAATCCCCATTCATCTGCTTGACAGCCTCATCCGCAGCTTGGCTGTCCTTGCCGTAGAACACGTGGAAGCACATCTTGACAGGAATCGTCTAGACATTAGAATCTTGAGTTCTTATCTGAAGCCCGAAACCTTGAAACTCACATATAAGGTCAATTCGAGTTGAGCCACACGCTTGTCCAAATTTACCCTCTCAGCACAAGAGCAGAAATTGGTGTTTGTGATATAAAGGGAAGGAGTCGTGGTGTTTCCCGTAGGGTCATCGAGGTAAACGATGTCGCGCTGGATCAATAATTGGTAGTTTGTCAGGTGAGGTAATTTACCTTCCAGTAGTCCGGTATAACGGATCGATTGCAGGCAGAAGAGGTATGGAGGTGTTTGGAGGGATCGCGTTCGAATAGGAGTTTGAAGACGTTGATGAAGCTGGATTGGGTCACGCGTTCGCTGTACTGAAAATGGGAACTTTGAGATAAAGGGGTTAGGCCGTTTAGGGTAAACTGAGAAAGGCAGCTGGACCTTTAAATCCTGACTTACCCTAGTAAACATATTACTGAGCGGACAGCTGATATTAGCCAACTCGTCATAATACCTCGTCTGCAAGTTGGACAAGGCACTGTTAAGATGGACTTGCACCGCTGTCAGAGAGTTCTGAAACTACATCTTAACACTCTCGAATCTCTTGAAAGACACCTACATTCTCATCTATTGGTGACTTGCTAAACACATCCCAAAAGTCAGCCAGCTTCGCGATATTGTCAGTCAGGTCAGGAACTACAGAAGTATCATTAAAGTTCGACAGCTGGTTGATATCAGCTATGACAGAGTTGGTAAAGTCCACTAAAGAGCTGATATTCTGGCAACAGGAGACTCGGACATAGATCAGGAAACACAGGAAAACAGCCGGAAGCATGACTGGGTCTGACAAATCAGAGAAGGGCTCATGACTTTTGATGTGAAGTCTGGATTGAACTTAAAGGATTAAGGGAAGCTCTCGTTAATTGACGTTGGAATCCTATCCACGCAGTTTTTAGGGTTGACTGGTGCAGGTTTACGGCTGGTGCAGGCAGGAAGTGCAACAAGGTAATCAAGGTTAGTGGTGCTTTGTCGTCGGTCTGATGGACAACCAAAAACGGGTTTTGAAAGAGGCGGATTTGAGGGACCACGTGACTGAGATCTATGGAAAATCTATGGAAACATTGAAGCTTGCACGTAGCTACGAAATCTTGTACTTGTCCTCTAATGTATGAAACCCATTCTTGACGGAATCGCCTGCACCGTGGCTGGTTACATGCTCATAAATAAAGCAACGAATTTATACTATTTTAACACCTATTATACACATAAGGATCTTTAAAACATGTAGAGTCAATGGAATTAACCCGCTAAAAGTGAGTAGTTTCTCTTCTGACAAGCGGACGAGGTCTCGGTCGACTGATCTTCGCAGGTTTGGGCTTCTCCAAATTTGTGCTGGCAGAAAGATGAACGTCTTAATAGGTAATATGAATCATTCTGGACAATGTGCTAGCTTTAAGATTGAACCAGGCTTTTATGGGATTTAGGAGGGGAGGGAACAAGACTAAGGACAGACGTAATTGACGTAATTTCGTAACAGACGTAATTTCATAGCTTCCACGGCAAAACAAAGTTTTGCAGGTGTAAATTTGTAGCCAATTTCCCAGGGTCATTCAGGTAACACAATTAAAAATGATCGAGTTAACGTGTTCGCGATTAGCGACAAAGATCACATGCTGGCTTGGCGACATACATCACTTCCTGGCCTCCCATGGCCGATGTCATAGGTGGGAGGAACTAGTGTTTGCGAGTGGAATCGCTACTTTCCCATGGTCATTTACAAACCTAAATCTTGGTTTGCTGGACACTCAAAAACCGAAAAACTGCAAAAATCAGAAAGTGCCCAGAGACTTAAGTTGTTAAGTTTGTGTTTGCCCCTATTCCAAGATTTTGATAAGAAATCAGAGAATGACAGCTTGTTTGTAAGCTGCGTGCCACTCGTTAAGAATCTCTTGTTTACGTAAACAATGTATTTGTCAGCAAAAAACAGCTTTCTGAACTTTGCTCTATGCACCGGTGAGCTATTTAACCTCAAAAGTCCTGAAATTTGTTGAATCAAGAGAAATTATTGCAAAAGTGCAAGATGAATTATTTTATGACATATGCAGATTCAAAGTTAAAAGGGCGTGAGTACGAAACACCTCTGTGTTCACACTGAAAACAAAGCGGTCTTTATTTGAGGTTTTTTATAAGTCATTCCCCGGTCAAGTTTTTTAACGATCAGTCATTTTAACTATTTCAAAGAAAATGCTCCTGTCATCAGTATGGTTTATTTACTTAGTTTTTCCAATTCAAAGAAATTCAATCTTACTCTTTTGCAGGCTGGTAACCTTTCCTTTATCTAGTTTTTTAAGTTATCAAAATTTATGTCGTATATCTAGTTTCCAAAATTAGCAATTTCTCACGTTTTGTTTTTAAAGTCATCAAAATATTTTTCTTATAAAGTACATAAATAGCATTTTCTGTTTAAGAAGGCCAGTAGAAGTATTTACCGGTTTTAATCCTGCTTGAGAGGGTTAGATGCTGAACTTTCTATTATTAATTTTTTGTTGAAGAGTGTTTGTATTTTTCATTTTACCATGGGGCGAACTTTTAATATGATATGGAAAAAGTCGAAGACTAACGGTCGAAGGCTGCAGACCCAAAATAATGATCCCCTTTAAGAGCCATATCATTTGTTTTTATGCTGGGTTTTAGACAGGTTCAACCAATTTTTCTAATAACTAACTTTATTACAAAAGCCGCAATTCACAAAGCTCAGATTTAGATTAAGTTAAGACAAAAAGCAGAAATGTTCAAACTTAGTTCTTCTGGTCCGT
>KN166863.1:266241-289250 GCA_000757745.1 Steinernema scapterisci | reverse complement strand
GTTGTCCATGGAACAGTCGATGGTGTCCTGGTTCACGTCGGTCGGGATCCGGAATTTCTGAAGATACTGGCGCTCCACGATGCCATGCTCGGTCTCCGAAGAGTGATGTCTCTCGACGACGACGCTGCCTCCTTCCACATTGACCTGAAGCTCCTCAGGCTTGAAAGCGGCGGTGTCAAAAGCGACGGAGAGTTTTCCGTCCTTGCGGGACACTTTCATGGATTCCAGGGCGTCGAAGAACTCGGAGAAGGGGTGACGGCGGACGCGGTGGTAGCCGAAGGGAACCAACGGATGGGAGAAGAAATCGTCGAAAGGCAGAAGTGACATGGTTGAATCGAATAGTAGATCAGCTGTTTGGTTGTGCTCAAGCGGTGAGGGGAGCCCTTATATACTTTCGAAGTAAACACCAGAATTTTCGCGAACGTTCTTTCAGCGTCCCGTCCTTTCTGGAGTTCAAAGAGCGGTCAAATAATCTCATGAGGTTGCAGCACGGAATCCCCATCACCGGCCCCAGCGGGAATGTGCTCGAAGATTCCGGAAGATACCAGCGCGTCGGCGATGACGTTGTTTATGTTTTTTGCAAGACAGCGGCGACGCCGAATGCAGCGGCGCAGGCGAGATATTGATCTAATCGCGGAAGAGAGAAGACGGAGTGAGTGCTGTAGAGAGGCATGGATGTGTTTCCAACAAACGTGGAAATGTGTTTTCACGAAAACGGACCTGTTGACCTGTTTACAATGAACGAATCTCAGCCTCTTCCAAAGAACGATCTAAAGTGCATCTGACCCCTTAATACATCCCATTTATCCACATTAAATCAATCATATCTCACTTATCTACACACATAATTCGCGAGAAATAATGATTACTGGCCAGCGTGGCGCTTCTTGGCAGCAGCCATCATTTCGTCTTGAAGCTTCTCCATGATTTCCAGGCGCTGGTGCGTGCGGCCGTCGAGATCGAAGAGGACCGTCGCCTTGTTGTGGTAACTGTCGCGAATGCGGCTCCAGTCCCAGGGAGCCTTGTCCTGGCCTGAAAATATGGTAATTAGGTTCTGAAATTCAGCAAATGAAGGCTTACTTCGGTCAAACCAAACTTCGATCTTCTCGAAGCTATAGTAGGTCGCCAGGCAGAAGAGGAACGCCCACCATCCGGTCAGAACGAGGAGCGGGTAGACTTCGTAGGCGTGGCCCAGGCGGCGGACCATGAAGCGCATCGGGGTGTCGCCAGGCTTCTGAGGGTTCGCGTAGCGCTTGTCGCGGGAGACGTCGCGCTCATACTGGAAGTGGCCGGTTTCCTTGGCGTCGACCTGGACTTGGAAGTTCGCCTTTGGTCGGGCCATCGACGAGGAGCAGCGGAGGGAGACGGCGCGGAGCAGCGCCATTTGGGACACCGCTCGGGGAGTCACTAGCGAGAGAGACATCGTGGTTCTGAAAAACGTGGAAAAATCAGAAATTGCGTCGCAAATTTGAAGTGATTTTCACAAGATTTCACGCAACAAAATAAGCCAAAATACATAGGAAATTGCGGAGAATAAATCGGCGCAAAAGACGCGAAATGCTGCTCAAAATGGCACACAAATACGAGCAAAAAGCGCGAGATTAAAGAACGCATTGCACTTGGATCAAGCGCCCGGAAGCCCGAGCAGCGACCTCACCGAGCAACCACTCACCGCGGAAAGTGACGCCACAAATGAGGCACGGAAGCACGGCATGGTTCAAACAGACAATACAGACTGCACTTCGTCTGAAATTGCAGAATATCAGCATGAAGTTCACACGCACGTCTCAAAAGCTCCTAAACACGACCGCCGCGCACTTCGCGAAACCCACAAATGACCGCTCCGAATCGAGCGCACTGGTGTCTGAGTGGGTGTCTGTCGAGTGATTCCCACACTGTAGACTTGACCGCTGACCGAATCAAGACGATTTTCGGCGTCTAGACCTTCACGGCGTTGAATTGCTATGGACAGGAACCGAAACAGGCACATTTCCAGACATGAGACAGCGCCTGAAGGCGACAGACACGTTCAAACGAGACGTGACCGCCAAGCGTCGCAATTCCCGACGCGAATTACTTCTCGCTCGCCAACATTGCTGAGACACATGAATATCAGACAAAATAACGATTTTTAGACGAGTAATCTAGACAAAAGCGTTGAGGGTCTCAAAGATCAGACCCAGGACTAAATCCAGACACGACCACTCAAGCCCGAAACACATCCTAAACTGACCATCGCCAAGCGCCTCGACCGGCCTTTTAACAGCCTGTCTAGACCAAGATTTGCACGTATTTTACACGTCGCGCCCACAAAACAACGCTCTCCCATTGTCCACACTTCGTCCTCTCTCAGGCCGCCTGCACCTCGCAGCTAGCAGCGCGTCCGCGTTTAAACACTTGTCGACGGCCCGCGGATCGCCCTTTCGCATCGCGAAACGAGCTAAACGGCACGTCGGCATGAGCGCTACGCGCTCGCGCTTACGTCGGTGGCTGGGGCGATAAGCTCGAACGTGCAAAACGGCGAATTCGATGACTTGCCGACGCGATGCTTTACAGGGGTGCATCACGATGAGCAAACAGTGGTGCAGGCTAGCGGAGGGGAACTGTACAGAGATGAGCAAATATGGACATGTGAGGAAGTGGCTTGACCTAGGGAAAGATACCGTAAAAGCCACGTAGGAGGGTAAGGACAAGGAGGTCAGGAAGTCTGAACTGGCCCCTATCCTTCAACTAGAACGGCATTAGGGATACTGTAGGCTAGAAACGGACAAACCTTCCTAGCTGAAACCCCATAAGCCTCCCTAGAGGTGCATAAGTGCCAGCCTCCCACCTCCCCACCCTTAAGACTCCTTGCACCTCCAAAAAAGTCACGTTACCAAAACAAACAACACGAATTCACGCATTCCTGCACCCTCACCTGCTCCGCCTACTTCCCTTAATAGCGTCATTAAAGGCACCGCCGATTAATGACGTTTGATTTCAAGACTACAGGGCGCGCATAGTGATCAGGCATTTATGGTCAGAGCTGCACGCTGAAAACGAGTGAAATGCACGTCGCCCGCACGCGGGTGCTAAGGAAGCTCACGTCAGAGGTTCCGTTTTGGGGCGCTTTGCGATATCAATTCATCATTGACGCTTCGAAGATCAGAGTGCAAACCTGAGAATCGGGGAAAGTGTGTTCCGCCGTGGCGATGGGGTTCAAAGGATGGAAAAGCGTTTGGACTTTAGACTCTAGTTTCCTCATTCTCCTAAGCCACTCGGAGACTCCAATGCAAACTCAGAAATTCATTAGTTCTCGCTGCCCTTCCCTGATAATTGGAACCTGACACGCAATCCTAATTAAGCCCAAGGCAGCTGAAAATAGTCAAATGACGACTTTGGCCTTAATAAGCGCTTGTCCAAGCTTCAACTCGCCGTTCGTCTTCTAAAGGTATTTAAAACCCAGACGCATAAACATGTTTTCCACGTTGAAAACCGAGACTTTACGGGAACTTCGTCCCCGAAAGATCGATTTCGCGCTCTGGTACCCAAGCTCATGCATAATTGACAGATGGCAAACTCGGGAATTGGCTTTGGCCACCTGCTTTCAAGCATAAGAATGCGATAAACCGCGTTTGCAGAAAGCCGAAAACTCTGAAATGGGAAAACTCAGACCTCGAAGCTAAAGCGAAATTTTAATTAAGGGTCTACTTAGCAAAAGACGGTAAACAAAAAGTCGGATTTAGCAAAATCCGCTGACGCACGTAGGGTTTTATTCTTCCCAAATCCACGCTAATGTTGGGCTTAGAACTTGAGGAAAACCGACAAGAATCCGTGCCTAAAACCAGGAAATATCGAGGATTCGAGCCGGATCGTCCGCCGCACCTTCGAGGTCACCAGATTACGGTATTTGAATCTACGGCGACCGTCGGTAATCCATCAGCGTTTGGACAATAAAACGGAGCGATGGGCAGATGTTGCAAAGGCGCACGTAGGCTGTAGTGGATCTTCTAACAGGCGCAGGTAGGGGGAGTGGTTACGGTAGGAATTTGGGTCTTTTCAGGATCGATTTCGGGATAAAATCCGTGTGAAACGTTTCACAACAGTGGTCACGATAAAACCAACCCTAAACGCGACCGAAACCTCTCAAACCCCAACCCCAGCGGACCAAAACAGCCCTAAGTCATCAGCCTTAGAGCCCCATCTGTCCTTAGCGAAACCCCAAATCGGAAAACGACCTCATTGGCGCGCAGAATCAATAAAGGAAATTAGAGGGCAGCTGCCCCAAGCGCCTCTCCTCCCCTCACATATGCAAATCTTCGAAGACGAAGCCGCGAAAGTGCTACGCTCCAACGCCGCTAACCCGCAGCAGCTACCGTATCTGCCCACTTGACTACGTGCGACTCGGATGTTTCAAAGACCTTGCGAGCTATAAAACTGGCCGAGAATACGCCGCCTCTCCGTGGCTCCTCGACTCTTGTCGTCTTGTCGGCCGACATTTTCGCTCCGGATGATTTGTGGCGCCATGCGCGCGCTGTTGCGAATAGTCACGTATGCGAGCAGCTCGGGGTGAAACTCGAGGTCCGCGATCGGCGGCGGCCTCGTATTTGTCTTCGGCCCTTTGCAGCTGCGGGGGACTACGCGTCGCGGGGGAAAAGGGCTTCTCGGTCGTCGCGCTTGTACGCGGATTCTTTGCCTAGTTCATCTGTGAAGCGTTTCAGGAGATCTAGAAAATACAAATTTATGGAACCGGATCATCAGAAGTCGATCACACAGCGGGATCACATCGCAAGGATTCGACAACGGATTACGGTAGGTAAGACAAATGGTACAAATTTCTACAAAATGACAAAGTTTCGTCGTCGTTCTTCGAGAGAAGACGAGCTCGCGGCGGACGTTTCAGCGAGTTCCACGCTTCTTGGCGGCGCTGACCATCTCGTCCTGGAGCTTCTCCATAAGCTCGATGCGGGTCTGGGTGAGCTTCTCGGGGTCGTAGACGAGCGTGGGCTTCTGCCAGTAGCTCTGGCGGACGCGTTCCCAGTCCCAAGGCGCCGATTCAGTGCCTAAAAGAGAGACCAGTTTACAGATATTGAGGTCGCAAACTCACTTCGGTCAAGCCAAACTTCGACCTTATTCAAGCTGTATCCGACGGTGTAGCAAAAGAGGACGAACCAGATGCCGACGAGGAAGAACAGCGGATAAAGCTCGTACGCGTGATCCAGGCGACGGAAGAGGAATCTGAAATTGAGGTAAATTAGGACAACTGGTGATTTAGGAATGTCCGCTTACCGCTTCGGGGTGTCGCCCTTCTTCTGGGGGTTCGAGAAGCGCTTGTCACGCGAGTAATCACGCTCATATTCGAAGTGTCCACGTTCGCCTTGAGGAACTTCGAGCTTCTTCAACGCCGGCTTCGGAGTGGCGGCGATCGTGGCGGTGCGCACCGAAAGCGCCCGGAGAAGGTTCGTACGCGCGAGAACCCGTGGAGCGAGAAGCGATGGAATCATTCGGGTGTGTCAATCTGAAAATTCGGTTTAGAAACACCCGCAACACAGCCACGTTTCTCGCAGGCATCCAAAACCCTAAACTGGCATCGTTTGGAGAAGATTGCTGACCGCTGATCAGCGATGAGCACCAGAGGAGAGAGAATTTAGGGAAAACGCGGCCGTTTATCGGCTGAATCGATAGAAAAAGTGTGCAGAGAAGGCCTGTGGACTATTTTTGTCAGCTGACAACGCACACCCCAAACGCGTAAACAACCAGCTGGCAGCGCCATCCCCACTCGATTCTCTCCACCCAAGGACGCCCGTTCGCGTTGTTTGCGTCGCAGAAAAATTCCCTTCGCCTCGCGGTCGTGTTGCCTCTTCCCAGGCCTCCGAAAGAATGCTGATCTTTGTGCCGTTTCCTCCTCATGTGACTCGCCGCAAAAACCTTGAAACCGCGCTTTCCTGTCACGCGTTCCTCCTCTCCTTTGCAACGCTTATATTGGCGTCAGAGCTGCAGCTTCGACCGACCGAACGCAGCATGTGAGAAGGTCGGAAATGAATCTGGGTCCAGATGGCATGGCTGTCTAGACAAGACACTCCGACACCGCGTGTCTGAGAACCACATTCATTCGCCGACCTTCCGGTGCCGCGGACGGTTGCGCGCAGGATCGCCTCCGGCCGTCAGAGCTCCGCTCCTGGAGCAACCGCTCAAGGCAGGACGAATGTCAACAATGAGCACCAGACCGTAGATCACGACAGTCTAGAAAGCCTGGAATATTCCAGACTAGACGCCACTGATCGATTTGCCTCATTGCTAACGCTTCGCCATGCTCTGAGCGGTTGGTCGTGCTCCAATATCTTCTGACATGATTCCTAAGCGCCCAAACCTCAACGATTCTTCGCGACGCGATCACCTCCAAACAATTCAACCTGCAATCCATTTATGAACGCAAAAAAGTGGAAAATTTTACAATTAGGGTCTAACTAGCAGACTTCCTATCTTCAGTTGCCGTGGCGCTTCTGGGCGGCGGCGAGCATCTCGTCTTGAAGCTTCTCCATCAGTTCCAGGCGCTGGTGGGTGCGTCCGTCGAGATCGAAGAAGAGGGTGGACTTCTTGTAGTAGCTATCGCGGATGCGGCTCCAGTCCCAGGGGGCCTTCTCCTGGCCTAGAATCATAGGGAATCATGATCAGAAATTGTGAGATTAGAACTTACTTCGGTCGAACCACACCTCGATCTTCTCGAAGCTGTAGTAGCAGGCGACGCAGAAGAGGAAAGCCCACCATCCGGTGAGGATCAGGATTGGGTAGACTTCGTAGGCGTGTCCCAGGCGGCGGACCAGGAAGCGCATCGGGGTGTCTCCGAGCTTCTGGGGGTTGGCGTAGCGCTCGTCACGGGAGACGTCACGCTCGTACTGGAAATGGCCGGATTCCTTGGCGTCGACCTGGACTTGGAAGTTCGCCTTCGGCCGGGACATGATCGAGGCCGAGCGCATGGAGACGGCGCGGAGAAGCGCGATCTGCGACACTGCGCGAGGAGCCACCAGCGTGAGGGACATCCTGATTCTGAAAAGAGTGGAGAAATGAGTATCGCGAACATTTCGATAAGCGTTAGCAACGAAAACCCGACCAAATCACGATATTCTCATCCGCGAATCTGAACTTTCACGACGCGAAACTTCCAATTCAACGCGATCGCGAGTAAAACGACGTTGCCAGCCCATTTTTAGGACACGAATGACGTTCCAGACTGCCAGACAACGACTCAAATACCTCAAAGAACATCACTGACAAAGTACAAATATCGATCCTCCCACTTATTACGCGATTTTCGGTGAAAACGAGCGACGCGAATCCTAAAAACGCTTTCAGGACAACTGAATCCGGTCTTCTGAATCCGCCGAATCCAACAATCAACGATTATTCAGCATCAAACGCAAAAATCGATCAAATTGTCGTCGCTGAACGTGTGATCCACACACTCCACAGAACGAGCATCGCTGTCGCACACATTTCGCATACACTTCCGCTGGGGTCTCGCGCGGAAAGTGCAATTTCAATTTGTCTCGTTCGACAGTTCAGACGGGCGACGGCGAGACGACGAGAGAAGCAGTCGGCGATGGACACGAGGACACATGGATGAGGGCTGAAAAGAACGTGATCAGGGGGATGGGAAGCAGACAGAGACAGGCCAGGAGAGACAGGAAAGACCGTGAAACGCATGAGACAGATCCATGAGCATGAAAGAAGTGATCAAAGTAGACACGAAATGAGTCTGGAATATTGACCAAATCAGACACAGTCCAGACATGTCTATGGCTAACAAAGAATCCATGTCTGACATGACGTCAACTCACGGAATGAGAGCTTCAACAAAGATATGGAGTCTGGAAATGAGGACGATTATAGACAAGACGGGCATCGCAAGTCAAGAAACAGTAATGCCTAGGAAACAACGCCAGCCTCCAACCCGAACTCACCGAGAAGTGATCCTAGAGGACGCCGGAAGGCGATTTAAGAAGTCCAGGGAAAGTCAGCTGTTGAAGGCACAAGTCTGGTCCAACTTGAGTACCGTGAGACGGTTTCATCTGAAAATAACAAAGTTGAGAAGTGATTGACACTGGCGAGACAAGCAAAAGTACGCGGCGAAAGGTTATAGAGGACACAGGGATAGAAAAACAGGTTTTCGGTAGTGTTCTCCGAAGCTAGGAGACGTACACGGCATCGGTCTAAAGCACAAAGAATAGATTGGCGAGAGTGGATCGCCTCTCCGATTCCAAGGATAGGGAGGTCAGAGCTCCGGCTAAACCCGACCGCTCAAGACAAACGAAAGCCTAGAAATGAATTTTTCGAAACAAATGACCGTCTGGACAAAATGCCTAAAAGGAACAAACTGATCGGTCTAGACAACAGTGTCTCATGAAGCCACCGTGGTGATTCTCACTCTCATTGCCGGCCATGAGTGGTCGGCCCTCAGCTCGGCTCTGACCGTCAAATAAGCACGCGATAAGCTCAAGAATGAGCGCATGCTCATCAATCGCCGCTGTCTAGACAAGATTACGCGTCTGAATCCGAAGCGAACGGCTGGGGGCAATTCTCAGGCAATCCCGGATCGCCACTCTTCGACGATGAATCCCTTTCCAGCCGCCCAGAACACGAAAACGACCACGAAACTCCAGCGACTCCATCGCATCCTCCAAACGTAAGTTCCCAACTCGTATGAAAGCGGAAAACTTTTCAAATTTGGTCCCAACAACGCACGATCGTTGCATGACCCGATGGCGAGAGTTTCGCTCGTTCGTCATCCTAAAATTGCGAAGATTCGCTTGGGTTTTGGCGGCGGCGATGACCTCCAGGATGGTGTCAGTTGCGCTGCTCGGTGAAAGCTCATGAAGCTGCGATAATTGGGAAGCTTTTGGGACAAGTTTGCAGTCACAATTGAGAGCAAAATTGCGGTGATTCGGGAGAAGTTTAAATTTGGATGCGTCGCTTGCTTTGGGGAGATCTGAAGGGCTTTAGAAAAGGGTGAATTAGGGTTTCGTGTGGTTTAATGCTTCCGTTTCCTGATTTGATCTCGGGTTGCCAGAATATTGCGCGATTTTTAAACTCAAACTCTCAATTTGTATCATTTTCAGGCCACCACCATGGTCACAACGCGGTCGAGCAACCGCTTGAAGCGTGTTTGCGTTCGCGCTGGATCTTCCGACTCCAGCGCCAGCGAAGACGACACCTTTGAGGAGGAGCTGCAGGCCGTTGAAGACAGCATGATCGAAAAGGAGCGGAAGAAGCGGCGCGCCGTTGCCAAGAAGAAGCAGAAGAAGGCACCCACCGGATTCCAGAATATGGAGACTTGTCACATATGCGAGGTAAGCATTTTCTTGTCAACGTCCGAGTTTCTAATTTTGCTTTCTTATAGCGCGTGGGACTCCTGATCTGCTGCGACACTTGCCCGTTGTCGTACCACGCGTACTGCTTGGACCCACCACTTGCCAAAATTCCACCTGGCAAGTGGTCGTGCCCTCGCTGCAAGGTCCGTGAACCCAAGTTCCAGTCCGAGAAGATCATCACATGGCGCTGGAAGAAGACCCCGACGTCGTCAACCGAAACTTCGGCTCCGGACAGCACCGAATCGACCAATTCCGAGCCGCTGTCGCAAGAAGAGCTGATGCTTGTCCGTCCCAAGGATTTCCAGCAGTGTCCGCAACGCGAGTTTCTCATCAAGTACAAGTTCCGAAGCCACTGGGATTGCGAATGGGTCGACGAAATGACCATGCAAGTTTACAACACGATGCAGCTGCACATGTACTGGTTGAGACTGAAGAACAACAACATGGTGCCTCCAGTGGCTGTTAACGGAAGCCTTGAAGATGCGGATTCCGATGAAGAGGAGGAAGACTTCGTGAAGTCTTTATACCGTTATGGCATCGATCCCGTTTGGCTGCAGATTGACCGCGTCATCGCCCACATTGCCCACACCAACACTTCTTACGCCTACATGGTGAAGTGGCGTCAGCTGCCGTACGACAAGGCCACCTGGGAACGGGAGAACTGTAAGTTCCCAGGGTATGAAGAAGCCATCCTGCAGTACTGGCAGCATCGCGCGAAGATGGTCGGCGACGTCATTCCCAAACGGATCCAGAAGAAGATTGACGCGAAGGAGAAGTCTGGACGGGGCTCACCCCAAATCAAGCCTGAGTCGCAAGTGGCCGTCGACGTGCGCAAGAAGTACGACACCCAGCCGGACTTCATCACGGAAACCGGATGCAACCTCTACGGCTACCAGATGGAAGGCCTCAACTGGCTTCGCCACTGCTGGAGCCAGAAGACTGATGCCATCCTGGCGGACGAAATGGGTCTTGGAAAGACGATCCAGGCCCTTACGTTCCTGTACTCCTTGATGAAAGAAGGCTACTCGAAGGGTCCTTTCCTTGTCGTCGCTCCGCTTTCCACACTCGTCAACTGGGAGCGTGAAGCGGCGATGTGGTGTCCTGACTTCTACGTGGTCACCTACCATGGCGATCCGGAATCGCGTGCTGTCATCCGGTAAGTTCTTTCAACCACAATATTTATCTCAATCTACTTGATTTTAGAGAGCACGAGTTATCGCTTGTGAATGGAGCGATGAACGGAGTGAGGCGTGCTCAGAAGATCAAAACGAACCAGGGCATCAAATTCCATGTTCTTCTTACGTCCTACGAAATGGTCAACATGGACAAATGCACTCTGCAGTCTATCAAGTGGTCCACGATCGTTGTCGACGAGGCGCACCGTCTGAAGAACTCGCAGTCGCTCTTCTTCAAAACGTTGAGCGACTACTCCATCGACTACCGCGTACTGCTCACCGGAACGCCTCTTCAAAACAACCTGGAAGAGTTGTTCAACCTGCTGAACTTCTTGAGCAAGGATCGCTTCAAGTAAGTCTGCATTTCCAACCAGATTCTAAACATACTGTGTTTTAGCGATATGGAGGCGTTCACCAGCGAGTTTGCGGAGATCTCGAAAGAGGATCAGATCCAGAAACTCCACAACTTGCTAGGTCCGCACATGCTTCGCCGCATGAAGTCCGATGTCTTCACGGACATTCCACCCAAGTCGGAGCTCATTGTCCGCGTCGATTTGAGCCCACTCCAGAAGCAGACCTACAAGGCCATCCTGATGCGAAACCTGGACGCTTTCCGTGCCAAGAGCGGCAATAAGACATCGCTCATCAATATCCTGATGCATCTGAGGAAGTGCTGCAACCATCCTTACATCTTCCCGAATATCAGCGAAGCGGCACCTCTGAACGAGGAAGGTTTGTACGAACAGGACGCCTTGATCAAGGCCAGCGGCAAGTTCGTTGTGCTGCAGAAGATGCTGGCCAAATTGAAGGAACGCGGACATCGCGTGCTCATCTTCTCGCAGATGACCAAATTACTCAACGTCCTTGAAGACTTTTGCGAGAACGAGGGATACGAATACGAGCGCGTTGATGGTGCCATTACGGGCCAGACTCGACAGGAAGCAATCGACCGCTTTAATGGTAAGTCTGTGAGCTCCGAGAGTTATATTGACCTTGATTGTTTCCAGCGCCCGGATCCAAGAAGTTTATCTTCCTCCTCTCCACTCGCGCCGGAGGTCTCGGCATCAACTTGGCCACGGCGGACACCGTCATCCTCTACGACGCCGATTGGAACCCGCACAACGACATCCAAGCGCTCTCCCGAGCTCACCGAATCGGCCAGAAGAAGCGCGTCATGATTTACCGATTCGTGTGCCGTAACACCGCGGAAGAGCGCATCACCAAGGTCGCCAAGAAGAAGATGCTCCTTACCCACTTGGTCGTCCGCAACGGAATCGGAAATACCGGTCCCTCGATGACCGCGTCAGAGCTTGAAGACGTCCTTCGCTGGGGCACTGAAGAGCTTTTCAAGGAGGATGAAGAGGAGAACGGTCGCAAGAAGGCTGTAATTCAGAAGATCCACTGGGACGACGAAGCCGTCACTGCGTTGCTGAACGCTCGTGATTCGGCCGCCCCTGCAACGGGCAGTCCCGTCAAACAGGACAAGAATTCCGCGAACGAGTATTTGACTTCGTTTAAGGTAAGACTTCAGTTTTATTTGGTTCAATTCATCATGTTCCTTTGCAGGTAGCGCAATACACGACGCGCGAAGCTGACGACGATGACGAGGAGATGATTGTGGATCGTGGCCAAACTCTGGGTAGAAAGTACTGGGAGAACCTTCTGAAGAAGCCAGAAGAACCTGCGCCCGAGGAGCCGCTGGGAAAGGGTCATCGTATCCGGAAGCGGACGGCTCACCTCTTCTCGTCGGAAGAATCGAAGCGGGAGGACGCAAAGGAAGCCGATGTGTCGAAGGATTTGGATAAGTCGAAGGATTCGGATAAGTCGAAGGATTCGGATAAGTCCTTCGCTCCGTCG
This sequence comes from Steinernema scapterisci, assembly GCA_000757745.1. Classification (NCBI taxonomy): domain Eukaryota; kingdom Metazoa; phylum Nematoda; class Chromadorea; order Rhabditida; family Steinernematidae; genus Steinernema; species Steinernema scapterisci. The sequence goes on along the minus strand of KN166863.1, from coordinate 276,871 downwards.
TTGGCTCCTTCTGTGGCTTCATCTATGGTGGAAATTATCGATCTTGAGTAGCTTGTTAAACTTGAATAAATTGTGAATGTTGCAGCTCAGGCGGTGATTGGGAGGAGGGTTTTGGAGATCCTGGCAGGCCTTAGGGTTCGAGGCACGACCGACTCGATTTCTCGGATCCAGCTGGAATGACTTGGGTCCAGACGTGTCTCCATCTCGGGTTTTCAGACATGGCTCGTCTTGTTTGAATGTGTTTGAAAGGTAGACGGCGGAATAGCCGTTTCCTGTCTAGACCGGAATGAGATCGTCAAGCCTCATTCTGGTCGGCTCCGTTGGTCCCAGGCGGTCGTGTCCCTGGCTCTGGCTCCTGTTCCCCATCCCCGAACTCCTCGAAATGCACCCATTTATTAGTGACCTCAATTCCACATCTGCTGTAACGACTCAAAATACGTCTTCGAATTCTCGCGCACCGGAATCGGCTTTCCAGAAACGGTCCGAATCTGCATCTCGTTCCTCTTCCCCTCCTTGTCCATCCAGCGCTCCCAGCAAACGGCGATTTTCAGATCCGCCTTTAGCTGATCTCGAAGCGGTCGGTGCAGGAGGATGCACATGAGTGGGAAGAGGAAACAGTACGCGGCGTCGACGATGTTGTAGGCCTGGAATTAGGGGTTTTGGGGTCTTGGTTCATAGGGGAAGTTGGCTTACGACGCTGAGGATCTCCACAAGGAGGGAAGGAGTGTCAGAAGAGTTTAGGGTTACGTAGAAGAGGGTGAAGCAGGAGCAGAAGAGGTCGACGCCGAAAGTGGCGACGATGACGGAGAGGAAACGGGTGGTGGAGATGTTCTCAGCGTGCTGGTAGCGGAGACTAAGCGAATGGGTGCTGTTGGCAGTTAGGATTAAGTCGGAGATGTGGCGGTTGTAGATGTGGACGGTCAGGAAGGCCTGGAATTGGTCAGGTTTAGATGAATCTGGGTGGCTCTAGGGCAGCATTAGGGTCAGCAGGACCTGGGAACTAATCAAGATGAGTCCTGGCTTGGATGAGCTTGGGGGATAGGTGAAACCAGGGTCAGGAGTCAGGATTAACAACTCACCAAAGCGGTGAAAACGTAGCAGATGATAGCAATAATAGCGATGAGTTGGAGAGCTTTGGGAAAGGTTTGGAGAATGTCGCACGTGTCGAAGGGGATTGGTTTGGACCAGAAGTCGAATCTGATCAGGTTTTCGACGAACATGTAGAGAGAGCCGGCAAAGGAGATTAGCCACTGAAATGGGGGAAGGTTAGGACTTGTTGTTTGGGCGATGTTTCCATAAATAGGGTATATTTACGTTCCCCGTTTTCTAAAGATGAGCTTCCAATTACACCTGTCATTCCCTAGGATTCCAGAAATTTCGGTTCTTTAGTCTTATGTTCAAATCTGAACGTTTTTTGTAACTGTTCCCATGATCCTATGAGAGCCTTGGGACAACTTCAAGGATCATCGTCCACAAGGACAGAATTCCATGTACACAACTTCTTGTATTTTGTGCCTACAGTACTTTGTGCGTTGGGTTCGTCACGTAAGGTTTTCGACCAGATGCAGGCTACAAAAACCCTCAAAGAGGCCATAAAAAGAGTTTTTCTAGTCGGAAACGTTAAGAAATGCAAGGTGACTTAAACTTCCAAACTCTTAAGATGATTCTAGAGCAATTTTTTGGCCTTTTTGTTATTAACTACTAGTCTCTGGGAGTCAGTTCCTCCTTTTCCAAGTTCAAGGGGCGGCCTGAGAAGGAGCAGGAAGAGAGATCAAAGGGGAAGACGTGAGTACAAAGGTCATTCCGCTTTTGTGAAACCCGTTTCCTAACCGTTGGACAATCTATGAAACGTTTTAGAGATCCCCCAGTCCCTACATTCGAACCTAAGTGACTTACCACCAGAACGCCAACCAGAATCCCAGCCCGTCTTCCATTGATCTGCTCGTATCTATGAGAATGAACCGTCGCCAGTAACCTCTCAAAAGCGAACGAAGCCATAGCAATCGAGACCACATTAATAGCAGTGTCATAGAACAGTCGGCGTATGAAACATCTCCGAGCCTGGGTTACTGTAAGTGTCGTCTGATCGGGAGCTGAGTCCACCCATCCCTCCACATAATTCAAGAGCCTCGTTATGGCGACTATCACATAAGCCATAGAGAAACTGCTCTAAAACAATACTTTCAAAGTTGGCCTCACATTCAGGGCATCGTGGCGAGACCCAGACTCACCAGCAAGACTTTCAAGTTGAAGTGAAGTAAGCTAATTCGGCGCATGCGAATAAGAAAATAAGATTGTGTGATGAAGCCACAGAGGAATAAGGCGATTTCTAGACATTGTAGGAATGTGGCAACTATAGAATTGGACATGAATCCTGGAACCAGCCTCATGATATGTGTGTGTTTGGGGAAAGCGACGAAAAGTCGTCAAAGGAAGGTAAAACGCGGTGAGGCTCCGCCCATCGAGGACGAGATTTATAGTCTCTTTAGGCGGAAAAGCGTGAAAAATGGCGAAAATAAGAAAAAGGGCAATTGATTGACTTATTTGGGAATGTGGGTATGTGTTGGGAAAAGGAGGGAAGAAAGCGTGTGCCATGATAGCTCAGTTGGGAGAGCGTTAGACTGAAGATCTAAAGGTCGCCGGTTCGATCCCGGCTCGTGGCAGTATTTTTGCCTACTTTGGGTCTGCTGTTTTTACTTTGCAAATCGCGTGACGGGGATTCTTAGAAATGGTAAAATGGAGACGTACTAAGCAAGGTCTGCTAATGAGCAATACCACGTCACTTTGGAAGCTTGAGAGCACCTTTAGGGCACATGCCTTGAGGCATAAAACTCAGCAAGCTGAAAACACCACAACCCTATGCTTCTCAGACCTTTCCAACCTTCATTTTCACAATTCCTAAAGCAAGTAAACTTTGCAAAACAATCCCAAGGTGTAAGGACGTGAGAATTGAACATTAAGTTTGGTCTATCAGTCTAGGCGACCTTGTCCAGGGAAGCACGACAGATCCAAACGAGGTGCAGGCCTTTAAAGCCATTCCACATCGAGCAAAGAAGTGAACCTGACGTAAACAGCGCTTAGATGAACTGGACGATCGCAATTAAAGTTTAGAACTCTGTCGGATAAAGAAAATATCTTGGATGATCCTCCCAAAGAAGCTCTTCTTAAAGATTAGCTGAAGTACATGGGACGTGTTGGGTGCAGGTAAGCTTCAGGACTGGGATTGCCTTAGCAGTCCAGGCTAGTGCGAATTCCAATTTATGGGCCGTGAAATGTTTCAGGATCTATTTTTGTGCACTCAGGCAGATTTTATGTCTTGTAAACAAGCCTTACGTGAACGTGACGAAAGCGGTAAAAGTTGGAAGAACATAGAAAGCGCGCAGGATTAAAAGAAACGATTTCTTGAGACTGGCTTAAAAACAGTATTATCACTTAATCCTTAAGTCCATATCTTTCATAATATCTTATGATCCTTCGGCTGCCCGCGCTTTTGCAAATTTCATTCAGACTTGACAACATCTTAATCCTAAGTTTCTCGTGATTCTAAGGGAGCATCCGAAGAAATTATCCGTAGATAACTTTCCGTCAAGATGTGAATTTGAGGGATGGATCCTAAGAATTAACAGTCTATCATCTAAGGTTTCAATTTTAAGTATGCCAAAGAGTGTATAAGAACTTAAAGGTCAAGTACGCGGCACAGGGTGATACGTTTAGACCTGTGGCCAACCGGGAAGACATGCTAACACAGAACTACAGGTATTGAAAGTACTTCTTGATACCGAACTCATAATTTAGGAGCTGATTGGGGTTACTCACGGCTGAGACTACCTGTGGTTCACGCGGTTACGCTGATACACACGTTTTTGGGTCGTTAGAATAGCTGTTATGGGTCTGTGAACCGCGACAAACGCGTTCAAAACATGATTAAGGAATGGTCAAAGAGGCCAAGGATACAAACTGAGACCATAGCAAAACGTAGGCTCAGAATTTGTGTTTTCATCCTACCCAGAACGCACAGGCGGCTGAGACGTATACTCCCCAATACCCAAGCTTCTTAAGTCGGACTGCTCATGTTTCAGTATTAGGCCTAGGAGCTAGGGGAGAATCCCAAAGCTTCGAGGAAAACAACACCTTGTTTACAGTTGAATCACAACAATTAGGAGACGTAAACACGGCTTTAATGATCTAATTTACCAAGGACGACTTGTCGGGAAACATCAAACATGCCTTGACCTTAGAAGGTGAGGTTGTAAAAGCGGGCAAAGGATTAGTGGCAAAAGTCGTACTTGTATCAAAAATATGATAATGTCTTTACTTGATTTCAAGGATCACGGATTGCAAATCCATAGAACAGAGCACTCAAACTCTAAATCCCGAATCCATAAATCTAGTTTCCTTAGAACGCGCGCAGTTTTGGTTTCTGAGGGTCGATTATGAATAACAGATTAGGTTCTGAGTTAGCAATGGGAATCTGGACGTAATCGGTTATGCATGGAAAGGTGGAAAAGCCATAGAGAAACGTTTAAGATTTCTGAGTCTTATGGAAGTCTAGACTTAATTGTTTGTTTTCAATATTGCCGCTTAAATTCTGAATGCTTCTACGGCTGTTTTCAGGTTTCGCGGATCTTAGAATGCAGGCTGGAGGGTTAGGCTGATTCGCCTGGACCACTCCGCCTGGACCCTAAATAGATTAAATTTGGCGTCTATGACAATTTTCGGTTTTTTGGTTAAGATTTATGAAGTCATTGATCACGAGACAGACGCACTTTAAGAGAGTAAATGGGGATTTTTGAGTTCAGATTCCATTTAGGGATGAATTTGAGTTGACTGAGGTCAGTTTTGGCTTCAGCTGAAACCTGCGTCAGGGTCACAACGAAGAGGCAGTCATAGATGAACAGTGCCATGATAGCTCAGTTGGGAGAGCGTTAGACTGAAGATCTAAAGGTCGCCGGTTCGATCCCGGCTCGTGGCAGTCTTTTTGGATCTTTGGATTTCAGGCTTGCAAACAGTATGTTTTGCACGTTTTGGCGATATTAACACCTAGAGATCAGAAGCCCAAGGCAAGATATAAGCGGATAAGCAGCTGCTGACCACCAACAACAAAAATGACGTAGAATCCCAAACCACCGTGTGAATCCAACCAAGAGTTCACCTACAGCTCCCCAAGGCGAACGGCTAAAAGCCGCTTAAGCGACTCCCAAAGTAGGGAAACCTAAATCCAATACTCCCACAGGCGATCCCAGCACGACTATTGACCCCAGCGCCTAATTATGGGCGTCCCGTTATTATTGCGGCTGCATAAATTGCCTCGTCCTTCGACTGAATGCAGGCAAATGAAGTCAGAGGCTAATTGAGGATTTTAATTTGGCCGATTTCATTGACCTTGAAGAGTGGTGCAGGCTGGCTGGGAAATGGACATTGTGTAAAAACACGGAAGTGGGAGAGGGGAGCAGGGTTAATTAGGTGCATGGCCAATTTGGGCGATGGATATGAACTCTGTTCTGGGTTTCCAGGATCTAAGAACAAGACAAAATCTTCATTTTAAATCTCTTTATCATCTTCACATCATATGTACACTACTTAAAGCGGAACCCTGGAATCTCCGGCCTTGACAACGAAGGTAAAGTGAAATCCGCTGTCTTCCGAGAGCCCATTTGACGTATTCTTGACTTCGCCAACCTGGCCCGTATGGACATTAACCAACGCCTGCGTTGGGACGATCTTCTTAGTTACGACACACTCAATCTTCTTCAATTCCGGATACTCCGCCTTGGTCCATTCTTCAATTAGCTTCATCACCGTGCTGCTTGGGACCAACATGAGCGGGTTATCCGAGATTTTCCGTTTCTGAAGTTGTCGGAACTTGGATCCACAAGTTACGCCATCAAGCCGGATCTCCACCATTTCAGGATTCGTGATCACGTCCAGAAGCCTGCGTTTGACCTTCTCAGAAATGTTCGATTTCTGGATTCGCAGATTTTTCAGGTTTTTGGAACCCAGAAGATCGATCATGAACTTCTCAAACTTCGGACAATCGGTCTGGGTCAGTTTTATGTTCACAGACTGGAAGTTTCGGCCGAATTGGGGCAGCGATGGAAAGTTGTAGAGGCTGGAAACCACCAGAGATCGGAATTGGAGCGTTTGATCATCGAAGAAATCCTCGATTGGGGTCATCGGCTTCCCGGAATCGCTATGGGCGATCACGTGCAGAAAGCCAAGCTTGGAATTTGGCGTGATTTGGTCCAATTTCGGCGACGTGACAAAAGCGAGTTTGGATTTTTGACTCGGCGAGAGGCGATGTTGGGGCACGACGTGGACTGTGGCGTCGATTGGAGGCTCCTCTTTCTCAAGGAACGCGTTGAACGCATTCTCACCGACTTGAACGTTACTGATTCCGGTGGAGATGGAGCCAAGCATCTTCGGGAGCGTTTCTGGAAATATTGGAATTGGATAGCTTAAATGGACATCTTAAGGTGCGAAAGCAATGCAGGCGGAAGTGATGCTGAGTCGTTGTGGGACCCAGGACCTATTCTTGAACCTTGAAATCAGGACTTACCTTAGGAACGCAGAGATTAGAGCCAAAAAGTCATTTTATGAATTGAAGGTGCGCGTGCCTGAGCCGCGCAAGACCGAACTTATGGGGTTTACAGGTGGCGTCGTGGTGCAGGCTGACTGGTTGGGGGGTTTTTGGTCGCTGAATGTGGGGTTCCCAAAGCCGCAAAAGCCTAAAATTTACAGGTTAGGACTGTCAGCACATAGGCAGCAAAGAAGGATGTCAAGGTGTGTGCCATGATAGCTCAGTTGGGAGAGCGTTAGACTGAAGATCTAAAGGTCGCCGGTTCGATCCCGGCTCGTGGCAGTCTTTTTGCCTCTTTACCCCCCTGTTTTCTTAGAGTTCCGCCTTGATTCCAAGTCCAAAAATTCTGTTTTCATAACCTAAAACACAACCTCTGTAGTCGCCTGCACTCCCCAATCAAAACAACGTGTCCCAAAGTCAAGTTTTACCCCCGTCCAGCATGCTGCGGACACGTTCCATTCTTCTATTCTGCTCCTTATTCCTCCTCTCCCAAACTTACAAATTCCTAATCTACGCGCCCAAATTCCGTCAATCTCAGATCAACTTTTTGGGAACTATTGCTGATGTCCTCGTCGAGGAGGGTCATGATGTGGTGAGTCCCGATTCCAAGCCTAAATACCCAGATTCTTAGACCATGATCTCCCCGGTGGTCAGCGACAGAGCACCCCTAAACGGCACGAAGCTGGCAAAAGTGGTCACGGTAGACCACGACCCAAATTGTGAGATTACGATCATCGATGAGAAGATCTGGGAAGTCTATGAAACGAGCTTCTCGGAGAAGCTGAATTGGTCCAGGCGGATCGTGCATATCCATGCGTGTCAGTGCAAGACGACCCTGAAGCAGGCGACCCTGATTGAGGATCTCAGGAAGGAGAATTTCGATCTTGGGATCAGTGAAGCCTTTGATTTGTGTTCTATGCGTGAGTTGAGCAATTTAAGGATCCTTATAAGTCCAAATTCAGCTTTCTTCCATTTGGCCAAAGTCGAGAAACACGTCCTTGTGAGCTCCATGATGCTTGTGGACTGGGTGGCGACCTTGTTCGGCGCTCCCAACCTTCCCAGCGTTGTCCCAGCCAGTTTTGGACACCTCTCCAACAACGTGAGCTACATAGAACGGATCTACAACATCATCGACCTCTGGATCAGTGACAATTTCATGCTTTCCATGCGGGACGCGATCCAGGAAGTGATCGATAAGAAGTACGCCCGCCAGATTATGGACGTTGAGAAGAAGCTGACCCAGGCCACGTTCGTCTTCGTCAACGCTCATCCTATCGTTGACTTTCCGCGTCTAATTTCCGAGAGAATTGAGAACATCGGAGGCCTGGGCGTGGCCAAACCTAAGTCTCTGGACGCCTACTGGGAAGGTGTGATGACCGCCAGGAAGACTACGGTCTTGCTATCCTTTGGCAGCGTGGCCAAGAGCTGCGAAATGCCGGAGAGGATGAAGAAGGCGATTCTGGAGACTTTCAAGAGGTTCCCTGAGGTCACGTTCATCTGGAAATACGAGAAAGACGAGGACGAGATCGCCAAGGATGTCCCAAACGTGGTCACGAATTCCTGGGTTCCGCAGACCGATCTCCTCAACCATCCGAACCTGAAACTGATCATAAACCAGGCTGGGATCTCTTCGATTCTGGAGTCGTCGACCTTCGCTGTTCCCATGATCTGTATTCCCCTGTTCGGGGACCAGATGAGGAATTCTAAGATGTTCGAGAAGCTAGGAACCGAGAAATCAGCAACTAAGCTGATCCTGACAGATTCGGACGCGTTTGAGAGAGTCATCAAGGATGTACTTGGAGATAAGAGGTAAGCTCTAAGACTGTCGGACGACCATTCCTAAGCTTCGTTTCCAGTTACCAAGAAAACGCCGACCGACTCGCGGACATGTTGGCCAACAGTCCCAGGGACAATCGAGCTCACATGGTCAAATACATGGAGTTCGCGGCGGAATTCGGGGCTTTCAGCGGCAAGAAGATGCCGCAGCTCAACTTCTTCCAGTACCACCTCTTGGACATCATAATCCCAGTGTTCCTAGGATTCATGGCCGTCCTGGGAGCGATCGTATACTGCTGTTATAAGCTCTTCAAGGTGCTTAACACACCCTTAAAGAAGATCAAAAGGTCTTAAAGAATAAAGATTCCTACCTACCGTAACCCTTACCTCGAAGTCGACGCCGGGATCGATGCACGTGGCCTTATACGGCACAGCTGAACCCATGGAGTCCGTCAGCTATGCCAGCATCTTGCCTAGTGCCCCGATCCCAAGCCAAAAAACGCGTTTCCAGCAGCCTGGGAGTGCCGAGAAGGAGGCTCGAGACGAGTGGATATGGGGGAACTGACTAAGCGACTGCTACCTCCGTCACCCGCGGGAGAATGCAGGCTTATTCCGGGCCTCCTCCTCATCTCCTCCTCCTCTTCGCAATGTTTACCTTTCCGTGGAGCGCCGCAGAAACTCCTACCGAGTGTGTTTGACTAACTGTGTTTGTTCTCGGGCCGCGCGCGCGCCCTCACCGTTGGGTCAATCAAACGCCTCTTTGAGCTCGGAAAAGTCGAGGAACGCAGCGCGGCGTTGCGGCAGCGGCGGCGCCCAAGTGGATCGGGGTGCCGATGGTGGAGGAACTTGAGAACCGTAAGGTGACCACCTAGTGATCAGATTAACAAAAGAGAGGTCTTGGGAAGAGGGAACGGTTCTTTGGAGAGGAGAGGCTGGGGTTTCGAGGTCTGGGATCTGGAGAACTGGGAGCTGAGATTAGCGGTATCTGGATCTGGGGAGTTGGAGTTTCAAGAAGTGAGGTCTGCGGGACTGGGATCGGGATTTCAAGAACCTGGAGATCTGGGAATCGGCAAAATCAAGGTTTTTCACGCTGATAACTGGAACCTCCGGAATCAGAGCTGGAGAACTGAGATCTGGGATCTGGAAGCCTGGAATTTGCGGAACTGGGATCTGCGGATTTGGAATCTGAGATCTTGAGATCTGGGGATGATTTGAATCTGCTGAATCTGGGCCATTGGGCAAATCTAGGTGGATCTGCGGAATCGAGATCTGCGGAACGGCGGAATTGGCATTTTGGAAACTAGGATCTTACTGCTGAATCTGGAAAGCTGGTTTTTGGAGAACGCGGACCTTCAAGCCCTCTGTGGATCGGTGGAACTGACCACTGGGACTGAGACTTCTGAAAGTGGGATCTGGAGATCTGGCATTAGGACTTCATTCTGCTTAACTGAAATCTGCGGATTTCACTTTCACCCTGAACCGTTTTCCATATACTCGGCTCCCTTAAGATCGCTCCAAGATCCCAACCGCCTTCCATCACCCCTTCCTCTCTCTCCCCCCGTCAAAACAGAGATCTAAGGAATGAGGATCTGTGGAACTGAGACTCCCTAAAGTGGGATCTGGACAACTTAGAATCGGACTTCATTGTGCTCAACTGGGATCTGCGGACTTCACTTTGACCTTCAACCGTTTTCCCTATTTTGAACTCCTTTAAGATCGCTCCAAGATCCCAACCGCCTTCCATCACCCCTTCCTCTCTCTTCCTCGTCACCTTAAACAAACACCAAAGTTTTTTCAACTTTTTGGGTCTTTTGGAAAAAGGTCACCGTAGCCACCTCGCCAGCACCAAATGTCTCAAAGAAAAACCTGCGAGCAAACATAGCACCGCTTGCGCTTTGGATTGGGTGACGCGATCGACCGTTTCCTGCCGTTTTCTGCTTCGCCTGATGACTCTCTCTCAGCAGTCTCTCTGTGGGAGAAGGACAGAGGGGAGACCAGTAGACACACCTCAGAAAACAAAGATTTGTTTGCACTGAGATTGAGTGACGAGCTCAATGGAGTGAAGAAACGGGGATTCTGAAAGGGGAGATCGGGGTTTGGGGGTCAGGGGAAGGATGCACAGGGAGTCTTATTTTGGGACAGTTCAAGAGAAATCAAGGAGCAGGGGTGGTTTGTGACCGATCTGTGATTTACGATTTACGTGTTCAAATGTGCGAAAACAAGATCTTATCACAGAAGCACAAATGAGAATCATATATGTTCCCCACAAATGTTAGG
>KN166863.1:221725-264855 GCA_000757745.1 Steinernema scapterisci | reverse complement strand
CAACGGATGGGAGAAGAAGTCGTCGAAAGGCAGAAGCGACATGGTTGAATCGAAGTAAATCAGCTGTTTGACTGTGCTCAAGCAATGAGGGGAGCTCCTTTTATACGGGCGCGAGGTAAGCACCAGAATTTTCGCGAACGTTCTTTCAGCGTTCCGTCCTTGCTGGAGTCCAAAGAGCGGCATGCGGTCAAATGATCTTTGAGAATTGCACGTCTCGGCAGCGGAGCATCTCCTTCGCGGCACTCATCGGGAATGTGCTCGAAAGTTCCACCAGCGGGTCAGCGATGACGATGTTTACGTTTTTTGCAAGACAGCGACGACGCCGAGCGCAGCGATGCAGGCGATGTGTTGATCGAATGGCAAAAGAGAGAGGACGAAACGAGTGCTGTAAAGAGGCATGGATCCAAAGATGCCAAGGGAAGGTTTAGGATTGCTCGCCTCTGTGGCCTATGATTACATGAGGTTTAATGAATGTCACTGTTTGGGCCTCGTATTTGACAAGACGTTAACTATCACACAAGTGCAAACCTTGAGCCGAACACTAGCTTTTTATCTTTTCCTCCTTATTGACATTTCAACAGGCAAATTTAGCATCCTATAATTTGCCCAGTGCCGTTTTGAAAACATGCAATTCCGCGAACCTTGTTTACCGAAAATAGCATTTTTGGCCTTTTTTCCGTCTCTTCCACGACTTCAAAAAATGCGAATTCCTATAAAACTAGGTTAACCAAACGCAAATCGGTCACTTCCCACAACTCGAAACCCTTCTAAGCTTGCCTTCCCTCCAGCCTGCATCAGTGGAACAACACTTCCGAAAACTACCTTTCAGACCGCGAACGGCCAAGCCCGGATCATGCTCGACAACGGAATTATCGAACTGAACCCCCTGACCTCGTTTGTCGACAACGCGGCCAACATCCTCCACTCGGGAGTCGGAGGAGCCCATGGATTCTTTCGATCTGCCGCCAATGTTCTTGGAGCCCCGTTCAACTTGCTTGGCGGAGTCGTTCCTGTCCGGCGCGCTATGGCCTACCAGTTCTGAATTTGGCCAAATCCGTTGTCGGACAATCTCTTAACTCTCCGTTTATTCACTGACTTAGGCAAAGTCTGATTTGCCACTCTACTTTCATATGCCAATAAATGCTGAAATGGCAGTTCTGTGATGTCTGAACGGAGTGTCCTAGGCAAATTCAGATTTACGTTCTTGACATGGAACAAGATTTATTAAAAAGTCCTATTTTGACACAGTAATCGTAGAAGGGACTACAGACACCTGACTACTCGCTTTCCAAAAGCCGCGTAAAAACCTTAACTGACTCACAAAAACCCTGCGATACTCCTCTGTTCTCCAAAAGTACAAATAATAGCTCAGAGAGTACCCGATCACAATAAAGACTGGGCTGAACAAGACCAACTTGACGAACCATTCCACACCTTCAAAAATGTGGTTTCCGAAGTGCATCAGACCCACAATTCGCGTATAAAACCAAGTTATCGAGTAGACAAGAATGAAGATTCCTGCAGTTTTCATGACTTTCTTCTGGCGTTTCAGAGCGTGGCCGAGTTGGCTGTTCTGCTCTTTGTGTTGGCGCACTGAAAGGACCCTTTTAGTCTCCGAATCTTGGAACTCTGAGTCTTACTTCTGAGATGCATGGCTAGGATAATGAAACCGTAGAAGATGACGTTGAAGACACAAGCGCAAAAGTGAAAATAAGACCAGTAGATGGTGACAGAGTCCGGTAGGGCTGTGGAGGGAAGACATGTGACAGGGTCATGGTCCATATGGAGGTAGGCGTTGATGTCCAAGAACAGGCTGACGGATAGAGTCGGTACTAGGATCAGAAGGACGTAGAAGACCTTTGTGGCTTTCTTGTACCTAAAAATAGCAAATACGAAATAACAAGATAAGCCTTAAATCAGTATCTCAGATCAGACCCTAACAGAGCTGACCTTAGGCCTGAATCCCACGTTAAGAATGAGCCTGTTTCTGCAGGTCTTTAGTCCCAAATCCTTTACCGAAACATCCAAAAGCCACAAATTCTAAGTTGCCTTTTTTGAAAAGACCCAGATATCCCCAATTCTAAGATCTAAGACTCACCCCAACGGCCAAATAACCCCAATAAGCCTATCAATAGCCAGCGCCAGCACCGTAAAAGTCTGCAGAGCGACCACAAAGTTATAGAAAACCATAATCTTAAAACAAGCCAGACGTTCCAGAGCCACCTCCATAATGATAAACAGGGCTATGACAATCTCATACACTATAGAAATAACGTCACAAGATGCCAGAAGAGCTATAAGCATCCCAGAATGGGTTTGCATCTCACGGCGACATAGATGTGCAGCTACAATACAGACGTTCCCGAAAATGCCAAAAGGACTTATGACAAGAATTATGTAGGAAGCGATGATGGTGGTTTCAAAGAAGTAGATGTGGACCATAGTTCTGAAGTTCAGTAAAACTCAGACTAAGCTGAACAGGAGACAAATAAACGGATAGACGAGACCTTTCAGTAAATGCCACGTCGAGGGCTTTTCTTAGAGAATAACAGAGTAAATAATGGATACGCTTGACTGCAAGCTGGAATTACTTAAATTGCATGCACTTCAGTCCCTTGACGTCATGACTATTTTATGTTAGGCAATTGACCGACTTTGGGGACCTCTAGAAAGATCATAAATTTTTTAAGTGCAGAGTTTAATGGCCTTACACTACGGAATTATGCGAAAACGTAGGTTTCAACGTAGGCAAAGCAAAGCTCAGGTGAAGTCTTAGCAGGTGGCAAAAATGGAAAAAACAATTTTCAAAACACAACAGAATCAACAATTGGGTTTTTAGCCGGTTGTGGTATTCTGGGACTGGTGGTGTGGGAAAACTGATATGAGCTCCTAGGCCTTGGCTGAGAAGTTGATCCCAAACCAAAGTAACTTGCGAGCGAACAAAACAATCAAGTGGCCTAGTTCTGTGTTATGCTGTCTTAAGCCAGCTTCTCTAGCAGTTTGTCCGTTGTTAATCAAATCCTTACAGACTCATAAATCAGTTTTTCCAACAGCCGACGGCAAAACAACAACTCGTGATCCGCTTTCCAAGGACTGCAAAAATTCAAATTCCTATAAAACTATGTTAACTAAACGTAAATCGGACACTTTCCACAACTCGAAACCCTTATAAGCTTGCTCTCCCTACAACCTGCATCAGTGGAACAACAATTCCATTAATCACCCACTCCCATCGTCTACCATGTTCGCCAAATTCCTCGTCGGCGCTCTCCTCGTGGCTTTCTTCGCTTCGGTGAGTTTCTGGACTTCTAAGATCTCAGCCGAAAACTACCTTTCAGACCGCGAACGGCCAAGCCCGGATCATGCCCGACAACGGAGTTATCGAACTGAACCCCCTGACCTCGTTTGTCGACAACGCGGCCAACATCCTCCACTCGGGAGTCGGAAGAGCCCATGGATTCTTTGGATCTGCCGCTAATGTTCTTGGAGCCCCGTTCAACTTGCTCGGCGGAGTCGTTCCTGTCCAGCGCGCTATGGCCTACCAGTTCCGAATTTGGCCAAATCCGTTGTCGGACAATTTTTTAACTTTCCACTTATTTACTGACTTAGGCAAAGTCTAATTTGCCGTTTTGATTTCATATGCCAATAAAGGCGCAAATGGCAGCTCCATGATGTGTTTGGGTCATATTCTAAATTTGTACTTTTAGCTTAGTGTCAAACATTGTAAACAAGTCTTGTTTTCAAGCATAAGCCGACTTTACGGCTTCACTGTAAGGCTTCCTGGACGCATACGGGTCTTCTTTCTCTTAGAGACATTGTCATAAGGTCTGTTTATGTATTCCCAAACATAAGTCTACCTTGTTTTTGCCATTTCGGGTTCGCCACAATCCTCATTCCTCTGCTAAGGTTAAGGTTCGGACTTGGGTTTATTAAAGTTGTGAAGTCACCCTCTCCAAAAACGGAAATTTGAAGATTAAATCGATTTGGGAGCGTTGCCTGCAATCTAATTACGCTAGGGTGGACACTAGAATGGCTGTTTACATGTTGTGTATGTAGCCGTTATCCTGTTTTTGCCTTTTCTCGGCTCTTTTTAGAGGTTGGAACGCTCGGGCTTTTATTGATTGCTCTCCCCGGTTGAGGTTATGAAACTCAATCTTGTTCCGTGAAAGTTAACCTCTTCCACCCTTACCTAGCCATACCTTAATCTCATTAATCTTCAATCCCAGCATTCCCCTAATCATAATTACTCACTCTCCCGCCGGATAACAACATTAACTCCATACCTTGTTTACGCCTTCTTTCAGACCTCCCATCCCCTCCAACCTTATGGCAGAACACGCTCCAATGGAGATCCGGCGTAGTTCGTTCCTGTCCTTCCATATTTTAGCCGCCGCTTTTGCTATAGTCACCTATATTTTTAACACCTTGACCCTGAACAACCTTTACCATCTTCGAAAGACCACCCAGAAGTCCTACACTCTAATCTTGACTCTGTCATGGCATTTTGTTTTTTCGATCATGGCTTTGATCCATTGTATTTACATGAGTTTGTACCTCTTGGGTAAGCCAGAGAATCTCAATCTAAGAGGAATTCCGTGTTTTAGACGTCTTCAAGGAATACCACCACTTCATGTTTTGGACCGGAAACCTGACCTACTGTACCGAGGTTACCATAGGAATCTGTAACCTTTGCGTGGCCATAGATCGGCTTTCGGTCATGTGGTGGCCTGTTCAGTACCACCAGAGTCACAATAGCAGTCTTAAGAACTTTGCCTTGGTTCTAACCATTGCCATTTGTGTTCTCTTCGGAGCTGCTTTTGCCATGAAGCGGAACTTTGACTCTCCGGAAGAGACTCTAGCCTTCATCGAGCTTATCAATATTAGCGTGGTCCAAGTCCTTCACTGGTTTGACGCCATCGTATCCATAGCTAACGTGCTCATCACTCTGGTCTTCCTGTATGAGCTGCACAAGTATGTTGCCAGGACAAGGAGTCATTCGACGGATCACTGTGAGAACACGGCCAAAGTAAGGAATCTGGACCTCGAGAAAAGGCTTAAGCCGAATTTCAGGTAAATGAGCTGGTCTACGCCCAGTTGCTGGCCGAAGTCTTCGTTATCAGCATTCCAATCCTGGCCACTTCTATCTATAACTTCGCTTGGGCCACGTCTCTGCCCAAGCGGATAGGGCCATATCCCATCACCTTGGCGTCGATGTTCACGGCAATCTGTTCTGTGTTGTTCTATTTTAAGCTTAAGATTTGAGGTCAGAACTATAAATCTTTACTTAACAACCTAATACCTAAGACTGCTTAGCCTTAACTCCAGTCTTCCTTGAGCACATACACCTAAGAACAGCCACACACCCATAGGCCATCGCTAAGGTCACAAGGAGGACCGCGATTCCCACGGGCACAAAGATATCCAGATTGAAGTAGACGATGATTCCAAGATCCCGTCCAGCGATTTGGAGCTCCGGCAGACGCCCTTCGTTCTTCATTACGTACTCGGTGTACTTTAGGAGCTTGTCCTCGGCCGAGAAAGGCGCCTCTGTAACTAGTTTGCTCGTCCGGATCGCGTTCTTCTTATACCTAAACACGGTCTTAAGATGCCTCAAAGATGATCTTAACGTACTCAGGATTTTCCAAGACCTTCTTGAGAGCCTTAGCGAGCTCATCCGATCCCTCAAGCAGGGTCATCTTAGAGCAGAACACACCCCATCTATTCCTCTCAGGAACCCGAGCGTTTCGGACCTGGTCGAAGAAGAACGGGACGGTGACTACTGGAACTCCAGCCACGGCCGCTTCCACCATGCTGTTGTATCCGGCGTGGGTGATGAAGACCTTGGTTCTGGGATGCGCTGCAATTGAGCTTTTGAGACCCTATGTTGAGATTCTGACCTACCGAGAATGTCGGTCTGAGGAGCCCAGGTCGTGGTATACACGTTCTTAAGATCCTTAGCCAAGACTGGCATTTCCGTGTCCTCCTCGTCATGCTTCAGGATAAAGTGGTAGTCAGGATGCTGAGCGATGACTCCGACCATGTGACGCTTGACCTCAGTTGGGAGCACTTGAGTCTTGACATTGGATCCAAACGAGAAGAAGACGACTCCCTTCTGACCCTTGGCCATCTCCCTCAGAAGAGGCTCCTTGAGAGGCTTGGACTTGTGGCTCATTCCGATTCCTCCGATGTTCACCACGTTGGGAAGACTGGGACGGGGGAAGTCCACGACCTCGTCAGCGGCGGTGAACACGATTGGGGACTTCTTGGATATGTCGTACACGTCTGGGAACTCGGGTCTAAAGAATAAGATAGCAGGGTCTGACTAATATCCAAGCGTACCCATATTTGTCTCGGAAGACCTTATTGATCCCAACAGCCCCATGGCGGTAGACAGAGACCGTGGCGGCATAGGCAACCAGATTCATGACCCTCTGATAGTAGGTAGGCCTGTCCGTAACCTCAATATCAGCTAGAGTTGGCACATAGCTCTGGGGAGAAGGCACAGAAAGGATCCAGCTCATGTGGTCGAGAAGGCTAACGCTGGTCATCCAGATATGGGTCTTGATGCCTAGGACGTGACCCAGTCCGGAGCCGCAGAAGGTCGTGTGCTCGTTGAAGATCATGTCAAAGTTTTCCGCACGGAGTTCTTCGATGAGGGCGTCATTTAGGAGAAGCTCTAAAGTAATCAGGTTAGGAATAGGGTCTGAGAGCCGAAAGTTCAATCTGATCCCTAGACTCTAGTTGTCACCGGAGATCAGAGATCACCCCTAAACGCCCGGAATTCCCAGTTTACTCACCTCTGCAAGCCTCCGTAAAGCCATCCAAATACTTGACCTTCTGCTGGACCTTATCCCAAATACTCAGCTGGGCAAAGGCTCCCGTACTGAACTGCTTAATCGTGCCCGCAAAGTTATCCGAGAAGTTCCCGACAATCATGCGTTTCGCCAAAGTCGCAGTCTTGAGTTTGGAAGCCAGAGGGATGTACTCGGGTTCCAGCAGGACCTAAACTGGAACCTCTAAACTCTGGTCTGGAGAACAAGGCTTACCACTTCATGACCACCTCGAGCCAAAGCATCAGCGACACGTCCACAAAACAGAAGATGACTCCGGCTGACGCTTGGATTATAGACCAAGATCTTATGGGCGCTTGACCATGTAGCCAGGGAGAGAAAAATCAATAAAAAGCGTGAAACAGAGACGACCATCTTGTGCAGACGTCAAGAATTGATCGATAGAAGCAGAGTCTGATGCAAGTGCTCCCCTTTTTATCACACGTGTGTACTGTGATCTATGGTGACAAGACCGCCCTCTGCCGCACAGGAGAGAAGAGGATGGCGATGAAACTGTGGTCTTTCCATGTTTTTGGGTTCGGGCGCTGACATGAATCCTTTTTTGCTAGGTTGGGGGAAAATGGAGGATTTGAATAAATCTAAACTTGGTTTGTTTTAGGCTAATTTCTGAAGATTGCGAAATCGGATTTTTTGTGTGTGGATGACGTAATGTTTAAAGGCTGTTGCAAGAGTGACGACATCTGATCGCACTTTTGAAAGTCACGGCTAGGCACCAGACACCAGCCGGCGGCTACAATATAACGTCGGTCGGCATTCGTTGGATTGATTCCGTCTTAACAGCAGGCTGGGCACTGTTCTTAACTCAACTTTCAAAGGATTGAAGCATGGCGCATGTCTGAACTGTGTCAAAGAAACAAGGTCAACGACCATGGTCGATTGAACTTGGAGTCTCTGAGTTCAACTTAACGTCAACATTTAACAAGCTCGGTAAACAAGAGTTCCATAGAAGGCTACTCAAACAAGGTCATTTGACAAAGACATGAAGGGTTAGAGGTAAAGAGGTTAGGACGAACGCTTAAGTATAACAGTCATAAACAAGGATTATAACCAAACAGAGATCATAAGACCAACAAAACATATGACAATGCAGCATCCAGCTAGATGCAGATGTCCAAAACCAAGTTCACGTCCATAGACATCCTCTTCTCGTCCACATTGACCGTTGTTCCTCAAAGCTCTTGCATAACGACACTGTCGCCGTCCTTGACCTTGCGTTCAACTTGTGGAGCGGTTTTGTTATGAGTGCGGAATATCCGCAAGAAGCAACTTCGAATGTGCCTAAAGGAGCTCTTCAGTTACGACAAGACATGCTGATTCTTACGCATCCAAAGTGACGTAAAAGATGACTGGCACCAGTAGATAGTTGACCAGATACAGAAAGTAAGACAGAATATTCGCCGCCGGATGGTAGCGGAAACACACGGCCAGTTCATGATAGGTGAGCAGTGTTAGACCCTCACAGAGAAATCTAGCAACGGCCTGGACGAGGATGTTTCTTTCGGCATAGTAGGTGGTCAGAAAGCTTGTAGTCCGTCCTTGGTTAATCAGTTTGTTCAGTTTCAACGTTATGAATATAGTCATGTAGATTAGGAGTTTGGCCGTGATGAGCACAGCCAGGAATCGCCCGCCTGCATTCTTTACCATCTCCGAGTATGGAAGCTCATGGGCGTACCCCGGCCGGAAGTGGCTAGGGTTCACTCGGAACCCGGCGAGAGGAGTGCATAAGATGGCGATTTCGGTGAAACCAAGTGCCCAAGCAAATGCGATCAAGGTCTGAAACAGACGTTAAGCTTAAAGCTCAAAACAACTGGAAGCTTATTGTGGTGGACCCAGCTGTGCTTACGTCATCCGGGCTACAAATCGATCTTCACTAAAAGCCCCGATTCCTAAAGACCCACCACCTATGTTTTGCTTACGTCATCAAGACGATTAATCCCTCTTAATTCCTTCACGCCCCTATTCCCTCACTCAACCAAAAGCCCGCTTTTAACACCTAACTATGCCTTCCACGGCATTCCAGAATTAATTAGATTTCCCTCCATGTTTGATGTCTTAAGACTCCCTGAGAACTTACATAAACAAAGCGCTTGTCCAGGAGACACGTGAAGTTGAATAGGATGCCAATCCGGTTGAGCGCAAGAAGGAAACCCAGGACTGCTTCAGTCCTGAGAAGACCGACCACGGCCGTGAAACAGTAACTGGCGATCTTGAATGGGTCATGTCCGAGGATATGGGCGATGCCCGTCATGATGAAAGCAGGAGTCATCGCAATGTGGCAGACCGAGTTCATGATGAGGATCTTCCCGTGCTCGTTCTTAGAGTATGTCTTGGACGCGATTTGGAGCTGAAAGAAGATGCTCTTCTGAGAGGATCAAAATCCGAAACCTACAAAGCCGATCCAGAGATAGGGAATGAGGAGTAGGACACTACAAACAATGGAAGCGGAACCAAAGGCAATATGGGCCGGCCGAGAGGAACCGAAGGTGAAAGGATAGATGTGATAAGTCGAGTTTTTGTGAAACGCCATCCCGGGCTCGGGAGGAACACTCAGTCCAACGAACATTATCGACTGTCTGGCCTTGGAAAACCAAGGTACCAGGCAAGAACCAACCTCTCAGGAGAACCTTCAGTTCTGCGACTAGAATCCTGCCGAAAACTCGTGCTCTGTCATATGCCTCTTTCCACTCTCTTTGTACTCCGGCCGGAGTAAAGGCCAAAATAGCAGAGATTATATGTTTGTGCGCCTAAAGCGAGCAAGAAATGGGATTATAATTGGAATTGGATAACAAACGAGTTGGATTGAATTTGCTAAGACAATGGAACTGAAGATGATCTCTGAGATTATCTGTGTTTCAAAGTTTGTAACCTTGAATTGGAAGGTGGATTCGTAGTGCTAACTTTGGTGTCAAGCTTAAAGCCAGTCGGCCTAGAACCGATTTGTTCGCCGTTGGAGCAGCTGCTCCCGTCTCACGTACTGCGTTTATCACTGCGATCATCCACAAATGTGCTGCTCCTCTGCCTTAGATTTCTCCATATCTCGTGTCTTAGCCAGGCGACGTCATAGCCTGTGGGCTCCCGCTTGACGCCTTTATTGTTGGAGCCTCTTCTATGATCCCGAAGGACAACTTTGAAGACCTGCGGGATGTGAAAGGTTAGTATGTAAGGCCAAAAACAAAGGAGCCCAAGCCAGTCGTTAAGTGACCTCATCTCTGGTTGTGCCAACTCGAAAGGTTTCTATGTCGCTTAAAGCTGGAGATGCCTTCAGGTTAACCGGAACTGGATTCTCCGGTCGTCGAGCCGGGCGCATTCATTGTGTCAGAGCCCACTAGTAATTCAGGTGGTATAAAACAGGTGTTTCAGGGATTTTAAGCAGGGATTTATGGAATTGTGGGAGTCGGTGCAAAAACTATTTATTTGTTATCTTTCCCAGCTTGCAATTCCATACTAACGTAATCTATAACAAGCCTGACCATCCCTCTACGTACTAGTAGAAAGAGTCTGAACCGGCGAGACCCTCATGGTGATAAACCGGAACTGCTTCATGAAGGCTCTCCTATAAGGCTTCGTGATAGCAATGTTGATGATAGTACTTATCGAGGAGTAATAGCACAGATTAAAGAAGAGGATAGACAGACCCAACTGCTTGTATTCCAGATTCTTAGGATCACCCAGAAGCAAGAAAAAGGTCAAAGAGATCAAAGGACCGATGTACATAAGTACGAGGGCGCCGATAGAGATAGAGAAGTTGTAGACTATGGTCCTGACAAGTCTTAGAGTGGATCTGGTCAGAGTTGCCTTAAAGGTCTTCAAGAATGTGATCAGCATAATGAGGAGAAAGCCAGCAATTAGGATAAAACAGATACCGTAACTCACGAGGGCGCCCAAGAAAGCCAGGGCAGCAGGCTGAAGATCGAACCAGAAACACAAGTCAGTCTGGGTTTTGAGAGCCAAGGGTATCAGAAAAGAAGACGGTAGAAGACAGAAACCCACAATTAAAGGTATTATCTTAGGAGTCACAAAGAACTCATAGACTCTTGGCCAGCAGACGACAGAAGTGGCGTAGAACAGCATCACCAAGGGTATCTGAAGCTGAAGAAGCATGAAAACGGCGAAGATGACGTAGGAGACTATGGACCAAGTTCCATGGAGATGATTAGAGGTAAAGCAGACAAAAACTCCGTCTGATAGTTGGACCAAAATTGGGATATACGAAGCCACCATTCCCACGACCGAGCTGACGAAGACGTTGCTGAGAGAGCCAAAGATCATGAAGCTTTTGTAGGCTTGCATTTCTGGGGTCGATTTGCGGAAAACCAGGTAGAGGAAATAGACTTCTAGGATAAGGTCCACGCCACTGACGATGTGACAGGCTAGGCGAAGGGATGAAGGGTTGATTAAAGCGTAGGAGTCAGTGTCCATACTCCTGGAAATCTCTGAAAATGTTAGGGTTTTAGGACAGTTAGCTTAGTTAGCTTAGATCTTTTACACAGATTAAAGATCTTTTACACTGGAAGGCGATCCGGCGAGGTCTCCAAAAATAACATTTCTAAGTGAAAACACGCGATTTAACATTGTCTTTGCCTACAATCTAGATCGTATGTGTACTCAGCCTCACAACAATTACACAAGTACGTAGTACGAGCAACTCAAATCACGTATCCCCTCGTCCGCCAGCATGAGCAAAGCTGCAAATGCCGATTTCGACCCAAACCGTCATAAATTTGCTAAAGGGCGTTGGAGGCAATCTAATTGCCAGGTGCAAAGATCAAAGAGGAAAGTGGAAGCTTGTGCAAACACGCCTGGCTATATAAATGGGTTTACCCAAGAGATCCGTAGGTGGTTTTCTGTCTCCAGAGACTTGAGGGTGTCATTTGGATTAAGCATGGGTAAACAATGGGGTGTTCAAGGTCAAAGGTAGCAACTTAAACTTTGGAACCACGTGGCAGGAAGTGCTTTTGGGGATCCTGAAGCTTAAGTGCGTCTTTAGCCAGGTGTCCCAAACTTGAATTTCAAAAACAGCCTTTATTCAGTCTAATGAAAAGTCAAGATCTGCTTAAAAATGCAACTGCCACGTAGCTGAAAGGGCTGCTGGGTCTCTGAGATTGAATTGTATCTTAGGACAGGTGTCTACAAATCTCCAAACAGGTGTTTATTTACTCCAACGAAGTCAAGATCTGCTCAAAAACGCAACTGAATTCTGTCTGGTCCTGTTCGTAGCGGTGCTCCACGTGGCTGACGCCGTCGAGCGGTTGAAGAAATCACGGCGGATGGACCTGAAATCAACCTTAAGAGAAACAGACCTTAAACCTGAGTCCCTTACCTGTGCAGAACCACATAAAGCACCACAGGAAGGATAAGATTATTAGTAGAATACGAAAAGTACACTGCGATGTCCGTCCAATAGCTCTGCGGCAAGAACTTAGGGCCAAATTGGTATGTAAGTACACACGTAAAATCAGCTACAAAGCGCACGGAAGCGTATAAGAGGATGTCTCGTTCCCTTCTTGCAGCCGTGGAGACATGAGCTTCAGATTTCTGTTTTGAGAGCTTGTAGGCCAGTATCACGTAGATCAGCAGGTTGCCTATAAACACGCCTAGCAAGAAATAACTGCCAATTTGGCCGATTAAAGATGAGAGAGGTTTGTTTGTGTCGTAGCCAGGACGGAAAATCTCTGGATTTATGGAGAACCCGGCTATGGGAGAGAGGAGGACAGCGGATTGGAGTAGGGCTACGAGCCAGGCCAATGCGTTTAAGCCCTAAACATGCCATTAATGAGCTATCTGTTGGTCTGAAAACAGACCCAGATTAAGATCCTAGGCGGGTAAATCCTGCAAATGATACTCAGCCTGTTAACGGCTAGAAGCAAGCTAAGAACAGCCTCGGCTCTAATTACACTTGTGGCCAAGACATAGGCATAGGCCGTAATTCCAAAATAGTCCTTTTCCAGCAGACGGGCGATGCCAAAACTGATCCAAGACGGGGCCATTAGACACTGCGCTACGCCGATCTGGATCATGATTCTATAGCATTCTAGGTTATGGTATTTCTTGCGTAGAATAAAGATCTAAACAAGCCAGATTTTCAGGAAAGCAAACATCAGAGCTTACCGCCAAGATCCTAAGATAGCAAGGCAAAAAGATGCCCGGAATGATAAGGGACAGGCAGCCGACACCAATATGAGTTCCGCGATCTCCAACCATGGTCGTGTTCAGTTAGATTCGGCCTGAGTTGAATGAAAAGAATCTTAGAAGCTCAAAGATTACACGCTACGATTGGCATGTCTTAGGATATCAGGCGTGCTCGTAGGAATCTATAAGGCGTAGAGTACAATTCGCACGAGGTCATGTGGATAACGAGAAAAAGAGGAACTTTACTTTTAAAGAAAACGAGTCTTAAAAAGTTAGAAAAATCAGAACTGGATTACTCCACAAGCCTTAAAAAGCAAAATGACTTAAATTCCAGGACTTCGAGTTATTGTTGTTTTGTGTTATTTGCCGTCACGCCACATATCGTGCCAAGGAAGTCAATCCGTATTTCACGTGGGGTTTCTGGTTTCGTAATTTTCAAGACTTTATGGAAATCACGTAGGAAGTAGTTTTGGCTCTAAACAGGCTTAAAGTCATTTTTGAGTTGAAATATCCTAATGCTGTAGATACGGTCTTAAAGCGCAAAGTTCAGGTTTTGCAGGTCCTAGTCTGGCTTGGCGCAGCAGCCCTCTTAGCCATACAGCTATCTCCTCTCCTTGGCTTCAAACAGAGCATCGACATGGTCACAACAGACGCTGATCCTGACCGTCCGGCCTACTCTAAGGCAATAGCAGAAAACTATCACGACATGACCTGCATGGCTACCTGTTTTGGCATCTACATGGTCATCGTGGGACACATCTCTTATTCTCGTAGGACACGTTTATTTCAAAGCAGTTCTGACAATCAAAAATGTCTTCAACTCAACATTCTTATCCAAGCCATGATTCGATTCCTGGGTGACGTTGGAATCCAAGTCGCTTTCAAAGTCATCCTAAGCGTGGGTGATTCTGATAAGCTTCTGGTCGCTGAAATTTACAAGTTTGTGGAGATCCTGACAATTCTGGTTTACGTGGTCTTGCCAGTAGTGCTGTATCTGGGCTTGAATAGGTGAGTTGCAAACATGAATTTTGCAAGTTAAAACGCATTTTAGAAGTCTGAGAACTGCAGTTTTGGATCAACTTTTCACGCAGGAAGCCGAAATGTACGCAACAAACGTTTTTTCGAGAATGGTGGAATTCAAGATAAAGCCTATTGTAGTTATCGTAAAGTGAATAAGGCTAGTAAATGCAATTTTATGGTTTTTACTAATGCTTAATTGACCATATTTTTAAAAATCAAGCTTTAATCCGATCAGACACTTGACTTTTAAACTTAAAAATGATCATAGTATTCTTCGTCTGTATCCCAACCATAAGAATTATTCATAAAGTCCTCCGGAAGAGGTTCATATTCAGGATCTTTCCATTCCTTCGTGAAATCAAAGCTCAAGTCCGCGAATTCCAATTCCTTTTTCTCTATTTCGTCATCCACAACTACCTCGTGATCTTCTTTTAGAGACCAAATTTCGGGTAAATTGTGTTTCCATATACCATATTTCCAGTTCACATCTAGGAGTCGCCTTAAGAACAACGCATCATTTCGAGGTCTCAAAAGCATTCTGACGTATAGACGGGAAAAACGGCAGTAAACTAAAACCTCTGCGACATACTCACAATTACTGAAATTTGGTTTCCGGGTCCAAAACACAAGATTGTACCATTCCTGATCAGCGCAAAGTCCCTTTCGTCGGTGCATCTTAAGGCTTCTTGCAAATTCCATGGCGTTTTTCGGGTCAAGACCAAATTCACACTTCCGGTTTTGGCTGAAACTGCTCAGATCTCTTGTGACCCAGTTTTCAAAGACTATTTTTGCAAATTTCGTGAAGTTGTAAGGAGTCTCAGACTTAACTGCAAGCCACTCAAACCTGTCAGAACACCCAAATTCGATAAATGCTTCCCAGAAGTCTTCGGTAACGTCGACAAGATGCCATTCTAACCTTCTGAGATTTCCGCCACGGACGTTTTTGTAAAGGAATGGGCGGAGAACGTAGAGCGCTTTTTCTAAGGACTCATCAGTGAGCGGCCAACCATGTTTTATCTTAATTTCTGAAAACACAGGCTGCGTCCTGAGGAGATAGGTACAGGCCTTATCGGCGCTTACGGAGCAGGTCAGTTTCAGATAACCGAAATCGGTGTCGGGATTGCGGATAAGAAAGTCTTCATCTTGTTTAATCTTAATAACCTGACCGGCGCCGCGTGCTACACTTACCTGCCTGCAGATCTCACTCCAGATTCCATCGATTTTTAGTATTTTTTCGCAGGACTGTTGGAATAGAATGTCGTATATTATATCCACAGATAGATGTGCAAAGTCGTTCGACAGTTCAGCATCCGAAGAAGGTCTTCCTTGCTCATCAAGCGGGGTCTCCGTGATACTATCACTAAAATAGCGTCCAAAATCCAATGGCCTTTCGAAGAGCTTTTCATATTTTCGAGTTCTGTTAGCGGCTTTCCGTAAGAAAGCGTCCTGTTTTAAGCGTTCTTGGGCTTTCCTGGACGTCTCTTCACGAAACATGTCAATGACTGGGGCAAATTCATAAGCGAGACTTTGCTTCCTGTTAGTCCGGGATTGCTTGCAATTCCATTTTGGCAGAGACATGATTCCAACGGTATAAAATCGTGGAAGTTATTGATAAATACTATATATTCAAAAAAGTGGTAGATTTAGCACCTCTGATTAGCGATGCTTAGATGGATAAGTCTTATACGTAGGCCACTCCTAGAATAATAGGATTCAAGGATTGTTTTCAGGTCTCGCCCAGGCACAAAGAATTCCGAAAGCTTCAATGTTACCGGATTATGGCACAAATTCATCTCATGATATGCTTTCTAGTGCCTTATTACGTCACTATGGGTATCACTGTTTTGACCAAAAACGACCTAAATGGGATCACGGTAGCCATGGTCAGTATCAATGACGCTTGTATCATTTGCTTGTTTACGTTTGATGCTGTCATGGCAATGAACAGGGTCAAGGTCATGTATGCGTTTCAGTATAAAGCTTGGATTGATACGGTAGATGGTTTCGATTGGGCTTCTTGGGCTTGAGAG
This sequence comes from Steinernema scapterisci, assembly GCA_000757745.1. Classification (NCBI taxonomy): domain Eukaryota; kingdom Metazoa; phylum Nematoda; class Chromadorea; order Rhabditida; family Steinernematidae; genus Steinernema; species Steinernema scapterisci. The sequence continues at coordinate 248,825 of KN166863.1, read as the reverse complement.
GCTGATGAATGCAAAGGCAGCTTAAATAAGACCAGGACAATTAAGACCTTACTTCATGAACCCCTTTTTTAGCTCATTTTCAGCTCATTCGCGCTTCACGGAAAGTCCACGAGAAGCCAATCTTGATTCAGGCTACGATCAGGTTCTCTGTGGAACTCGTTTACCAAATTCTTTACTTGGTAACTGTCCACATGGATTCAGAAGACTACAGCATCGCAGTGGTCCTATTCCAATTCGTGGATTTGGCCGTTTTGGCAAATATGGCTTTGCCTATAAATATATATTTAATCCTCAACAGGTTTTGTTTTAGACCAGGACACAAACAAGAGTAATCCATGCACTTTAGGACAATACGAAGAGCGATGTTCTCAAACTCTGCAATGACTAAGACCACCGTAGTTCCTGTTTCAAGAACATCCATGATTATGACGTCACGCGTACCTACTTAGACAATAACCCAATGAACTGTTAATTTTAAGTTAACTTTCATTCAACGTCATCTTGATGTCATGGCTTCCTTGATCAGCAAATCCATAATTACAACCGTACTCACAATCAGATGTCCTTAGTTCTTTTTCAAAGTGCTGCCCAAGGGCTTGAGTGGTTAGCTTAATACTCCATAGACTTTCAGAAGTGCGCGAAATATGGCTACATTAAAAGGGGAGAAGTAGCAAGCCGGAAAAGTAAAGCTTGCGATGGTCAAGGCTTAACTTCTTATATGTATTCTGGTCAACATGTTTTGAAGTCTATTTTAACAGTATTCAGTTTTAGGTTAAGCAACCGAATCTTAGGTCATTTAAACTTAGTAAAATCAATTTTTCTGAGTTTTTAAATTTTTTAGGTCAAAGAACCCGCCCGTCATATTGTCCTTCTCATGCAAAAGACCTGAATTCCTAGCTTTTTTGAACAATCGCATGACCTATTCCTAGAGCCGCATAAACTATATTATTGGAATTCAATCTACATCTACAGTCAGTCCTCAAATTGAAAAGCCAATTTTGGCTTTTCCGGTAAACTGTTTAAGATTTGAGGTCAAGCTTGCAAAACGAAGCGGACCTATCAATTTTGCCTTTGTTAAACCAATACCAGATAGGCTGTCTACCAGAACCAGATAGGCTTGTGCTAGATTGAGTTCAAACTACGCGGAACTGACGAGACCCCATTAATCCGCTGCCAAAACAAGTTGACGCTCCAATTATAAGCACTTCCTTGTGAACCTAAGAGGTAAACTTAGCTCTAATCGGGAGATTTGAGTTTTGACGTACACAACCACGACAAATTATACGTATTTTCAAAGAGGCACGTAATTTTCTCACCGCCACGCGGGTTCCTGCCTACTTTACTATTTGCGTCAAATTACGTCTTTAGATCTGCATTTTTGCCGTCAAGAGACTGTCGGGTCGACCGGCATGAGGCTTGAGCTATGTTGGAGCGTGTATATGTAGGAGCGGTTCGAGGCCAGTCTACGCGTTTTAGCTAAGTACCGTCTGCACTCATGACCTGAAGATAGCCTAATAGTTCTAAAATTACTCTGTTTACGCTCCTGTCTGGCTTTGAATTTTAAGCCGTGGGAACCGACTCCCAGGTGATACTTGTTTGACAATGCTCATGTTCAGGTAATCTCTGACAGAGCCAAACGTCAGCTTCACTTTTCAGGAATGCGAGTCGCGTTCGGCGTCGTCCACGTAATTATCCCTATTTTCTTCCTGCCGCTTCATATGAAAATTCTATATGTAAGTGATACCTCCTTTAGCTTTTATCATGCCCAGGATTTAGATTCTGGTATATTCGAAGACCTTTCGAACCCCTTGCTACCGGATCTTAGCCCAAATCCAGCTAGTCACTGTAATTCTACTGCCCTATTACGTCTTTCTTGGCTGCAGCGCCATCTTCCACAACGAGCTTTATGGCTTGACTGTAATTGCCGGGAATCTGGCCGATATCTGTATAACGTTTCTGATGGTCATGGACGTGGTTCTGGTCTTGAGCCGGCTTAAGGTTATCCTGGAACTTAAGTATTCACCAGTCTTCGACAAGGTCAGTTCCACCATCGAAAGCCACTTTTTCAATGCTGATTTAGAGTCTTCAAGCTATTGTCTGGATTGGCAGCTTAATCCTCCTATGCCTGATAATGTCCCCCGTGGCCGGATACAAGCTCACCGACGACCTATCCACATTAGAACCCAACCTCCGGCTTCCATGGGAAAAATACCGTCTTGTCTTTGAGACAAATCTAGGAATGGTCTGCAACGCTATCACATTCCTTTCCTACCTTGTCCTGGTCACCTATCTGGTTGTCCAGAAATGCAAATCTCAAACCGTGGATATGCGTGTCCGTGAGAAACCAATCCTGTTCCAAGCATTAGTGCGTTTCCTGGGCGACCTAACACTCCAAGTTGTTTTCAAAGTAAAGATCTATCTGGTTCCCACGGAGGACGGTGAGGAAGTCATGAAAGTTCTGTCCCACGTTACGGACATGGTTAGCATGGTGAACTATATCTGTCTTCCTGTAATAGCTTACTTGGTTCTTAATACGTGAGTTTAGGGTTGGATGACAGTAGACCTCCAAGAGCTTGTTTCAGGTCTATAAGACAGTCGATTGTAACACCACGGCAGGTATCGTTCTTCAGGAAGACTGGCAGTAATGGGGTGACCTGAGATTTACGGAACTCATAAAATATCAACACGAATTTTTCCTAGTTTCCTTTCGTTCAACGTGTTCAATAAAGTGTCATGGCAAAGTGCTTAGTCGACATTTAGTCGGGTTTTACGGAATCGGTGCTGTTTGATTCCCTAGGCGAAAGTTGATCATTTGATGATCATTATTTGAAAATTGATCCTGGAAACCCAATTAATTGTTAAATCTGAAAAAGCATTTCTTGTACCACGACTAACTTTGTGCTTTTCAAAAGCGTTTAAGCCGTAGGTACAAAAGCCACTAGAGAAGCAACGAACAAGTGAATCAGTAGACGTATAATACAAAAATCATTGTAGGGTACTTTTCATTAGATTCTTTTGTTATCCCGCATTTAGAAAATGACGGGAATTTCCTGCCCTCGCATAAATCTCTTTGTTCCTGATCATTTATGGTCATTACACAGCCTTAGGGCTATCTAGGCATGCTTTATCCTGGGACAGAAAATGTCTCTTCTACATACACGTTGGGATCCTTTCTTGATGGCTCATATACGTCCCTATTCTATAGCTGATCTTTATACTTCTCTTAAGACAAACAGATGTGTTAAATTAGAAACTTAAGATGTGCCAAAATTGCTTCAAACTTGAGGTGCATTAGGGTACGGGTTCTAGGGTACATAAAGACGCTGTCTTGAATTGAGATGAAGCAGATAGAGTTTAGGCTAGAGCTTCCTACATATCTCAAAAACTTAAGTTTATAATTTTTTGGTATTATAATATTCTGAAAAGCCAGATTCTTTGTATCCTACTTGCTTCACCTATCCTCCACCTGACCCTCTCAGGATCAAATGACTCATTACCACATGATCCCTCGAAAACACGTCTGTGAACATGCCACAGACTAGTATACACAAAAAGTCATGACTTTCAATAGCCAAATAAGGACAACTGAAGCGCGCACTTTATGTTTATGCACTTTTCCTGTTCACGTCAAAAGTGGGTACAATTCCGCTAATTATCCATCATCCAGGGTACGGTCACGTTGTGTTCTCTCTGCTTGACATTCTTACAAGTCCTTAGGTTTTTGGAGGTCTGATTTCTAGCTCATTATTTAGCTTTTTTAATCTAGAGTTTCTATGCGTTTCCATGCGCTTGTTTTCCAAACTTTGTCTAGACCTCTGTAGCCACTATGTATCCCTTTTTGATCCCGTTTGTGTAGCCACATTCGAAAACCGTTCCCGGTAAACATCCCAAGAACCCAAGAACTTTTTGAAAATTTGCCTTCTTTCCATTTTTGTTCTTTTCTTTCATTCGGGCGCTTCATAACCAATGGTATCCCGTTGTCACTTACAGTTCTAGGCACATTTCCTTGACATGGAACGACGAAGGATAGCCACGGCTCTGCCTTATTTCGTCATCTGCACTATCTTCTTTCCCCTACATCTTAGATTGCTATACGTAACAGTTAATTTCTGCCAATTTAAATCAAAGTTTACGCTTTTAGGTGCTCCTCACCAAGTCAGTAATTAAGAATGTGCAATGCCAGCGTCTTGTAATCTATATTCAAATCGCCACATGCCTGATAACTCCCTACTACGTTTGCCTTGGCTTGACCATAATCTTCAAACATCCGCTCTTTGGCGCAACGTTGCTGACAGTCTCTATCGTAGACCCTTGTATTATGGTCCTGGTCGCCTTTGACTTAGCCCTGGCTTGGAATAGACTGAAAGCCATGTTCAAGATCACCTACCCGTCGTGGATGTTTACGGTTGGTCGAAGCGATATTTTTAGACTTTGAAGTACATATTTAGGCCATGATAACCTTTATCTGCCTTGTGGGACTGACTTCATTTGGAATAGTCTTGTCTCCCTTGGCTGGGTACGTCCTAAGTGATGACATGATGACGACAGCGCCAAACAAACAATTGCCTTGGGAGCGATTTAGACTGGATTTTCAACTTGATGTGGAGGCTCTGTGTACCGTTTCTACGTTTGTCTGTTACGTGGTAATCGTGGTTAAACTCATCTACCAGAAATTGGCCGTCAAGAGCGTCAAAATTCAAATCCACGAGAAGCCGATTCTGCTTCAGGCTGTTCTCCGGTTCTTAGGGGACCTGATGATACAGATTAACTGCAGAATCCAGCGTTATCTGAACACCTCCCTAGATGACCAGTTCATGAGGCTGATAAGCCAAGTTGCGGATTTGGCAGTTTTGGTCATCTATGTGTGCTTGCCAGCCGTGAGCTGCATAGTTCTAAACAGGTTTGTGTTTATCTTGGGTCCACGACATGATCGTGGTTTTCAGGAATTTGAGGAGAGCGATATTCGGCCGAGCCAAGGTTACGGTCATCAGTCCATGCCCCATTTCACCGGTGAGAAAGCCGTCTTGAAGACCTCAAATGTCAGATGACGCTGTCAGCGGTCTCAGGCTTAAGGAAAAAGACGTTGCTGGAAGCTTTAAGTTGTTCCTGGAATGACGTTTAGTGCTTTCACAGGAAAAAATCAAGTTCTGTTTTGTCATGAGAACGATAAAAAACGAATCGCGTTATAACGGGTTCTGAGAAAGTCTGTCTGTTGTCAACGTGGATTTCCTGAATCAAAGAAATCCTGAGAACGTGGACTGTGAAAAGAGAGGGAAATGAGTTGTTTGCCCTGATACGTGAATTGCAAATTTGTTCAAGAATGCTACTATTTATTGCTTATGAATTGCTGAATTCTACTTAAAACCGTTGTAGCCAATACAGTTAAACATAACGACGAACACGGTAAGGCTTTCCACCAGCGCCACCTTCTCCTCCAGCACCGGCACCAGCACCGCCAGCACCAGCGGCCCCACCGGCACCACCAGCTGGAGCAGCTCCTTCAGCAGCGCCTCCAGCGGCGCCTCCCTCAGCAGATCCTCCAGCTGGGGCGGCTCCAGCAGCGCCTCCAGCGGCACCTCCCTCAGCAGATCCTCCAGCTGGAGCGGCTCCAGCAGCGCCTCCAGCGGCACCTCCCTCAGCAGATCCTCCAGCTGGGGCGGCTCCAGCGGCACCACCAGCGGCGCCTCCCTCAGCAGATCCTCCAGCTGGGGCGGCTCCAGCAGCGCCTCCAGCGGCGCCTCCTGCACCTCCAGCGGCACCTCCCTCAGCAGATGCTCCAGCCGGAGCGGCGCCTCCTGCACCTCCAGCGGCACCTCCCTCAGCAGATCCTCCAGCCGGAGCGGCTCCAGCGGCACCACCAGCGGCACCTCCCTCAGCAGCGCCTCCAGCGGCGCCTCCTGCACCTCCAGCGGCACCTCCCTCAGCAGATCCTCCAGCTGGAGCGGCTCCAGCAGCGCCACCTGCACCTCCTGCGCCTCCGGCTCCTTCTCCAGATGCGGCCGCACCAGCTCCACCACCTCCAGCGCCGCCTTTCTCGGCAAGGCTAACAGTTCTTGGTGGGCAAGGACAATATTGAGCGTCGGTTCCGGGAACACCAGGACCGCCAGCAGCTCCAGCGTCTCCGTCTTTGCCATTAGGTCCGTTGTTTCCGGCAGGTCCAGGTGGGCCTTCAGGTCCTGGTGGTCCAGGCTCTCCAACGGCTCCATCAGCTCCTGGGTTTCCGGCGGGTCCAGCTGGACCGGGTCCACCTGCAGGGCCGGGAGTGTTGGTCTGCTTCGTTCCATCGGCTCCGGGTTCTCCGGGTGGTCCGGCTGCGCCAGGGGTTCCTAAAATACCGTTTATTAATGTCCGGAGATACCGTACCCTACCGTCAGGTCCAGCGTCACCAGCAGGGCCAGGAGGTCCAGGAGGGCCATCTTTGCCAGGAGCTCCGTCGGTTCCAGCCTCGCCGGGTGGTCCAGGAGGACCAGCGGGTCCATCGGGACCAGGTGGTCCGGCATCTCCAGGAGGACACTTGATGCATTCTTTCTTGGGTGCATCAGCGGCTGAAGCAGTTCCAACAGCTCCGGGTTTTCCGTCTTCGCCTGGGGCTCCGTCCTCTCCGGGAGCGCCATCTTCTCCTTTGGGTCCAGGAGGACCTGCTGGGCACTTGGCCGCTTTGGGAGCGCAATCTAAAGTTGTCTTTAGATCCTTTCTGAGAGTAGGAAACTTACCGCACTGTCCACCACCTGCTCCTCCCGCTCCCGGTCCTCCAGCTCCAGGGCCTGCAGCAGATCCAGGAGAACCACCAGTGACACCTGCTCCTCCTTCATACTGACGCTTGGATCTAAGGAGTGACTCCACGAACATCGGTCGGTTGACGTCCATCATGGTTCTCCAGGCATCGTCGGCGTAGATCTTGAATTCTCCCAGGTCGGACAGAACCTCGCTGTAGAGGCTATTGATGTCGCGGAAGAGCGATCCAACGAGCAGAACGCTGGCGATGACACAGACACCGCTGGCACCCATAGCCAGCCCAACGACGAAACGGCTTTTCGGACCCATGACGCTGTTCTCGAGATTCCTTGGAATCTTGAACATGCCTTGGTCTCGCCCAAGCAGCCTTATATAAGTGCCTTGATCCGCTGATTGGGATCGCCGCCTATTTGATCCAGATCTAGTTTCCCTTCGTCGCGCCTGGACCAGCGATCCCAATCAGCGGAACACGTTCTCTTCCAATAACATTGGGGCGACGAGAGCCGCCGAAAAGTCGTTTATTTTCGGTTTCATTGTGAGAAGTGTGCGCCCGCGCGAAGCTAATAAACGACAATTTGATTGCTGAAGTCATCAATCAACTGGGGCTTAAGTGATGTAACTGATCATGATGGCAACAAAGGACGTTTTAATGGTATGGGTCGTTAGGGTTTGGTCCACTGAAGCTCCAATCCCACAGCCCGGTGCTTCTAATCCTTTGCCGTTTCCCGTTCCTTGGTTTCACAAGCTTATTCCACGAATCCCTTATGTCGTCCAGCGATCGGCCTGTTCTCTACAGCTTCAGCCTGCGCCAGAAAGACCCTAAATCGACGAAAAGAACCCGAAAACAGCACTTATCTCTGCTTCCCGAATCGAGTCTCTCCCTTCGCTGCAGATCCTCAATGTTCGGATCCTCAGAACTTGTCCAAAAGCTCATAGGCATACAAAGACAAATCGGCGTCCTCTCAGGCCTCAACCTGCACCCAAAACGCACCCAAACCATACCAAAACAGCGTCCTGCCATCAGGTTTGCTCGCACCAATCATCCACCTTCAAACCGCGCGATTTCGCGCACATTCGTGGCGAGACCACCCCAGAGCGGCAAAATGAGAATTTTGCAAACGCAGCTGGGAAATTCTTGGTTTTGCGTGGTATTTTGGCGATATTTTCGTGCTTTTGGATCCTTTCCGTAGCTCATCTTATTGATTCCAGGTATGACGAAGTCGTCCGACAAGCAGAAGCTCGTCGACACCGCGCGGAAGATCCGGACGCGCATCCAGGATGAACTCATCGGCTTGGAGACGCCCAGGAGGTAAGTATTTAGTGATTTTGTGGGCTTTGGGCTTGGGAATTGTATCTGGACGCTGTGGGGTTGTGCTAAGAACTGCGTATGTCGATTGATTGCGTATTTCACCTCGAATTGTGCGGATTTAGCGAGAGTTTTGAATCGCGGTAGCCGCGAATTTGTTGGTCGTTTACGTTCAACTAGAACCTGAAATCCAGGGAAAGAAAACCGCAAATTTGCTGCTTTTGAAGCCATTTTTTGACCTATTCAACCCCAAATCCGGAGATATTGGAGGCGACGGATGGCGCGAGACATATGTCTAGTTTAGCTGTCTAGTAGTCGTGCCGGAGTCCTATGCGATCCTGATTGAAACACCTTTTTGTCGATCCAGACCGGTCGAACGCTAGACGTCTAATAAGCGGGTGTCTGGGTGTCGTTGTAGACACAAACTGTCTTGATTTGAGGAATTTTCAGACAAACCGACCGATTTTTGCTGCCCGCTTTCTAAGAATGGGGAACCTTTATTTGATTCTTACGAGACAGTTTCCGTTTGTCTAGACACTTAAATCGTCTTTGTCTATTTGTTTCATTCTCCCCTTTCTTAAGCCAACTCGAAACCCTGATGTCTAGCTTCACGAAAACCCGACAAGGAGGCTCCTGCACCGTCCTGGGCCACCGGCAGACAGGGAAGACATCCCTCGTGAAGCTCTGTCTGCCGGACGTGGACTACATCGACGTCCACTGGTTCAACGGATTCCTCTGGTCGGAGACGAAGGCCCTCAACTTCTTGGACAAGCCCGACAACGGAGCGAAACTCGTCGTCGTCGACAACGCGGAGCAGTTCGTCATGAAGACGAACCAGAACCTCGTCTACAAGCTGCTGGAAGCCACAAGAAACAAGTCGTGGTTTGTGATCTTGATCACAGCGCGACACGACTTCGAAGAGACGCTGGAGAAGCGCGTCAGAAGCCGCCTCTCCAAGATCAAGGTCAAGTGCGTCCCCCGGATCGACTTCGACGACTACGCGGCCCAATGCGCAGAGTTCCTGCAGGACAAGGACGCCGCAGCCAAGAGCACATGGAACTCCCGGATCGCCGGCTTGATGAAGTCCCACGTCGTCCAGAACCACTTGGAAAGGCTGCTGGACGAGAGTGGAAGCTACGGAGCTCTCAAGGCTGTAGCCACGGTCTTCCTGACCGACATCATCTCGTCGGAGGCGGTGATCACCGAGCTCTCCAACGAAGAACTCGAAAGGATCTTCGTCGCCGCGGTGAAATCCATCACTCCCGACGATGCCAGTTTCTTATCCGCCTGCAACGGTAAGATTATGATCGGAAATTCTGGTTTTAAGGTTTGGAATTTCAGGATTATCGCTGAGGCAGCTGTGCCTGGTCGTCTGCCTGATGAAGCTCGACAAGGCTGCCCGCGCAAGGGCCGGACGAACGTCGCATAGCTACAAAAACATATCTTTAGGTAAGCTCAATTTTCTGGCAAATTCGGCACGATTTAGGGGATCTGCGAATCTTACCTATGCATTCTTTCAGTTTACACCAAGATGGTAAACGAATATTTCAACATCCTACGAGTGAGCAACGTCCACACGCTCTACAAAGAATTGGACCACCTACGAAAACTAGGATTCCTCGCTGTCGTCACCGAAACGCAAGCTCAAATGCAATTCAGGTAAGTCCAATCAACGCAAAATTCTGTTTTATTGCTCACCTTTGCAGACGAGTACAACTAACCTTCGATAGCGAAGTCTTCGAAACGTTCCTGACCAAGGCGAGAACCACGGTGCCAACGCACATCGCCCAATGGTTCGACGAAATCCATATCACATGATTATCAAGATTTACACGGGTTCTTATTTGCGATAAAGATTATTTTGTCGATCCGTATTTGACTTCTTACTTCAGAACTTCATCGGTGGCTTCTTGGCGTTGATGTTGGCGCGAGGGATCGATGATTGCCTGGGTCGGGAAACGCTGCTCACGCTGGACGCTCGGGATTGCGGTGGAGGGCTGATGGAGAGTCGATCTGGGATCTTCGAGTCATTCAAGCGGGCTTCCACGTCCTTCCATTGTCGTTCTGCCTTCTTCACGGATGTGTAGACCTGTTTCAGCATCTCGCGGAGAGGAGCTCTGTAGTCGACGCCTGGGAGGACGCCATTTTCGGGAAGCTGAAACTGAGAGCGTAAATACCGTAAATGCGATGTTGAGACGGCTTACCTTTAAAGTTCGACGTCCACGATTATTGTGATCGCCGCCGGGAGTTGATATCGAACGCCACCTAGAAGCAAAGAGGTTGGGTGGAGAAGAACGTGGGGGATAACTTACGCAGAGCTGCCGGTGATGGTGTTTCTCCTCGGACCCGACCAGCTCATACTGTTCGATGCGATGCAAATGAAGATCGCGCGGTTAGGGGAGTCTGTCTCAGGAGCTGTCTGGACATGTCCAGACGTCTCGGTAGAGAAAGGAAGCGAAGACATGAGACGGCTAGACAACCAAACACCAGACGTCTAGACAGCGAACCACCAGACGATCCACAGCCTGCCGTTCATTCCTACCGGGTTGAATTGTTTAAAGCGGTCGTTGGCGGGGGAAGGAAAGCCTGATCGGCAGCAGAAGGTGCAGGCAACCAGTTCGCTGTGCTAAAAGCTACGACCACATTACCTCAACCTGATATTCTATTCCAAAAAGCAACAAGAACTAATAACATTCAACAAAACATGCGAAACACCACATCCATTCGACATCAGCTTGTTCAGGCCTTCCGCAGCTCATAAATGGATCCGGTTTCAGTACCGACAAGCACACTCCGTTTGAGATTCGCAAACTCAGTAGAGCGTTCGTCGAACCACTTCTTCACATTTTTAGCGACCTCTGGAAAAACCAATAAGTTAGCTCAATCCACCAAACAAGATCGAAATTCACCACAGAGGTTCTCGTAAACTTCGCGTTCAAGGACGATCGGGGATATATCGAAGCCAGAGGAAGTCGTTCTAAAGAACGGATCAGCATCAGCGCCAGCGAATCCGCGTCCTGCGCCCGAAAATCCAAAAACACTTGCGGCAGCTCCAAAAGCAGTTGCGGCAGCAACTTTGGCCGCCAAGTTCTTACAGAATGGAGTCGAACCTAAATGAATAGAACCAAATTGCTCCAATAGTTACGATTTCAGCTTACCCGCCACATGGGCAAAACCCATGCGAGAAATCGCCTCCAATCCAAGCTTGCCCAACACTCCCCAAGGCATTTCTTCTAAAATGAACCCGGTCAGAACTGAAAAAAAGTTTCGCGTAGGTCACACAACGTAAACACGGAAGTTCAAGTTGACAAACCCTGCCGTAAACAGACAAAAACGATGAAGACACGATCAAACATTCTTAAAACTGAAAACAGAGGCTGACGTTTAACAAACGAACGAACGAGTGACCCACGAATTCGGTGCAGGAGTCGGGCGATTGTCGTAAACGGACTAAAGCAACGGACAAAGAGGGAGAACGAGACGGATCGGCGACCGCTGCGCGGAAATTCCCAAAAATGGCTACCTACATTCGTCACATTTGTAGGATTGAGAACTGCACGGCCCAGGACCTGCATCGAGAGCAATTCGCCAGATAAAGAGTCAACCGAATAAAGCTCGAGCATTGAAAACAGCCGGGCAAAAATACGGCTCCATGCAAGTTGAAAATCTGTGACGTCGACCAAATCGCACCTTACATCAGATACTGCTACATGAACAAAACAACCAAAACCAGAAGTTTAATAATCACGTTACATAAGAACAAGCCCAACTTCCTCAGGCGCCATATCGGGGCACTTCCAGTTGTAGAGATAGTAATGCAGGAAACCGGAACCTCTCAGGAATCGCATGCTCTCCAATAGTTCTTGGTTGAAGTCCATAAGGTTCATCGCGTTGTAGACGTCGAAATTCATCTAAAATCAATTCCTTTAAGCCCCGAAATTTCCCGTCTGCTCTTACCTGTTTGGCTAAGATCAACGCATCTTGGATTAGATCCTTGAGGGGAACTGACGTCGCCACATTGTAATAGGAATAAGCCGCTCGGACTTCTTTGTGTTTGGCGTTCTTAGCAATAGCCGTGGGAAGGCTGTAGAAGCTGATGAAGTCGGTCACTTTACCGTCATTCTGAAAAGCGAAATTAGGTCAGAAACAGAGCTAGAGCTTACCTCAACGACGTAACTGTTGATAACCTCATCCCGAGGAAGGAAAAAGTGGACAAATTCTTCTTTGGTGAAAGCCTGGACAAGCTTGAAGCGAGTGAGATAGTTCGTCAACAGTTCAAAAGCGCTATCCAAGTGTGATTCATCTAAAGGTTTCAGACCAGTGGTCTTGGGATCCTTGGGAAGCTTGTGCAGGCTGATGGCTTGAGACAGAGTTTGGGTCTTTTCGAGGGATGAGAACCGGCATTCAATCAGCTTTTTTACGTCCAGTTGCCTGTGGAAGAACCTGAAAAAGCCAAATGAGGTTGATAAGACATAAGGTAACCTGCCTGCACTCAGAAATGGGCTTAGGAAGGACGACTCCATCAGTGTAGGCGGCTTGGAAGACTCCATCACGGTTGGCACGTCGGGTCAATTCTCTGATCAGGACAGGAGTCAGGCGCTTTGAACGGAGTTTCTTGTGGACGCACAAAAAATCAATTTCAGCCATCTTTACGGTTTTATCATAAACTCGAATCGTGGCTGGGATTGCCGAGACAAAGGCCACAAGTCTGCCTCTCTTGCCGTTCTTGCTAGCGACCCGAACACCGCAGTTCCAGTGCGTTTGGTAGCCAGGTGGAGTCAGAGCCCTAAAAGAACGAATTAGGCACTAGGTGTTAGGTGAGAGAGTTACCATCTCAAGAAGTCCGGGCTGTAGTGAAGCTTGCACATCTCGTACTCGTCTCCCACGTAGTTGTCGTTTAGCAGCTGATAGAGCTCGTTTAGATCGTCCTCCTTGTTTATGTCCACGTCGTCCCAAACGAAGTTCTGAGGCAGGGAATATGGCTCAGCTCGGATCTGGTCAGCATCTCTATCGGGTTCAATGAACGTGTTCTCCCTGACCACTTCTCCTAAGACCAGAATTATGCGGAATCTAACCGTAATTTACCTAATTCCGGAACAGGCTGAGTATTCCAAAAGGCGTGGATAGGAATCTTGAATTCTCCATTTCGGTCCACATGCATCTGATTGACTTGGTCAACGAGGTTCTTCACGGTTTCATCCTTTTCGGCTGACATAGTTGAAACGAACGGCGCCAAGGATGAGGAACGCACGGTTAATCAGAGAAGAGACGTCGACCAAAGACACGCGATATTTCTCATGTTTAGCCTGACCGTTGTCGCAACACACGATCGTCGCACCTCGTTTCGCGCGACGCTTGGGCCGCGCAAGGCGGCGTGCAGGCAAGTGGCGTGACTAGAAGGATCAGCGGCGTTCAGCGATAAACAGGCAGCAACAAGGGCGAGTGGGCGACCTGCGATTCACACATTTTTCCCAAATTCGCATATGGCTCAAATTAGCACTTTAGCCCTAGTTTGCGCACTTGGTGACTTTCTTGAGTCGCTGTCCCGCATCTTGTCGTCATCCCGTTTGCTCCTGAGATCTATAAGATGAACCTGATTTGGTTATTTCTGCTAATCCTGGGAGTCGCAACGCTTCCACAGGGTGGCTCAACTGAAATGCAGTCTGAAACAGATCTATCGGCAGATCTGGCGGCTGAGCAAGCGATGGACCAAAAGATCGAGGACAGATGCAGACAGAAATTAGGATTTTCAAAAGAGGTAATCAATAAGAATTCCGTTTTTTGAAAAACCTGTTTTCTAAAGGCTGAGGAATCCGGAAAGCGTAGATTGGAAGTTCTGAAACTGGATTGGTTCTTCCCACGCAGGTCAAGAAGATTCAGATACAGCCGAAGATACAGGCCGTCTTATTTTGAAGGTGCGTAAAGCAGGATTGAGAGGGAACAGTTATAGGAATTTTCAGAACTCGAAAAGCAGAAAGCGAAGCGTAAGAACTTAGACGAATGCATCCCGGCACTGAAGTTCGTCAAGGAAGCGATAAAAAGCAACCGGTCTCACATAAGTATGCTTAAAGCTGAGCCAAAACGACGGCACTGTAACTGCAAAGCTACGAAAAAGCTGAAGGATGGTAAAAATTGAGCAAATACTAATTTAAGGTGTCCATTCTTCAATGTCATGGCTTTCAAAATCTTGGTATTAAAAACCATAATTTCAATGTTTGAATTTTACTAACCTTAGAGTACATAGCGAACCTTCTCTTTCCCTTGACGCCCTACAGAGTACACCAATCCTCAGTTCGAGTTTTGCTTTCCTCTGAAACTCCGGACAAACAAAAAAATGACAAATTAAAAGAACACCTGACGTCTTTTTTGCAACTTTCTTTTCGTTCTTTTCTGGGTGCCGCTTCTGAACTTTACACACCAACAGATGTTACATTAAGTCTCCAACGGAGGATTTCCTCAATCGTACTTTTGTCTCTCGCCCTGATAACATCTCGGTCTCTATTCACGAATCTCATTTGCGTTGCAATTGACCTATTTTTACGCTTTTGTGGCTTCTAAACATTTACTTTACTTCAGATGAAGAAAGCTTTGGTAATCGTGTTGCTGGCATCGCTGTTGGCTGTCGATCTGACGGTCGCAGAGTCGCGAGAATACAGACGCTCAGGCTTAGGAAGGCAAATAGGCCGCCGTCGCTATATGACGCTCCTTGAACAAAGTATTTTATTAAAAAACTACAAAAAAGTCTAGAAAACCGTTTAGAAGTCGACGCATTGAAAGTGGCCATGGATCTTTTGGAGAAACGTTTCGACGCCGAGAAAGCAATTGCGAATGAGTGTGTGAGGAGACTTGCGATACAGCTTAAGTCCCCGTAACCAAGGAAATTTAAGATCCGATGTTTATTCGCACTTATATTATATAAGTAAGCTCCTCCAATAAAACCTTTAAAATCTTGGTTTTACGATCATAGGCAATTCCTTAGGTTGCATGACGCTCCGTCCTCCGAGTCTGAGTTTGAACTAAAACAGACCCTTCAAAACCTTGTCTCCTTTCCTCCACCTTACCTTAGGATTCAACTCCAGACTACTCTCCCTCAGCAGGTGCACAAACAAGAGTTCCTGTTCAATATTAGCCAAGCGCATTCCGGCGCAAATTCTCGGGCCAGCTCCAAAAGATAACCATGCCATTTGATGTCGTTTTTCCTCGTTGTCCCATCTTTCTGGCTTGAATTCATCCGCATCTGGACCCCAGATGGTCTTATCGTAATGGACCGTCAGCAGCTCAGCCTGCACGTAAGTGTTCTTCTGGATTTTGACGTCGCCGAGGTACGTATCCTTCATGGCTTGTCTTGAGACGGCTCTGAAATTAAGCCTAAGAAAACAGCAAACTTGGCTTCCTTACAGAGGCCCGGCTGGGTACATCCGCATAGCCTCCTTACAGACGTTCTTGAGATACCGTAACCGCCCAAGATGTTCATAAGTAACCTCTTGATTGGGTCCACAAACCTCGTCGATCTCTTCTTGGATCTTCTTTTGTACTCTTGGGTTCTTGGCAATACAGTAGGCAGCAAGGGTCATGGTAGAAGCGGTCGTATCGTAGCCAGCCAAGAGGACCAGGAAGCACATAGACACCACCTCCTTATGGGTCAGCTTTTTTTCCACCTTGAAATCTCCCATCTCAGAACATGTGTCAGTGCAGTCGGCCTCCGCGTCCAGGAAAATGTCGATGAAATCCGTGAAATTGTCTGGGTTGTGTTTTCCTGAAGCTCGGTCTGCCTTCCTCTTAGTCACGACGTCGTTGAGGTAGTTCTCCAGGTAGAGCGTGGGCTCATCTAAAGGCTTTCGGAGGGCTAGGAAGATAGGCCAGAGAATATGGATGAGGCCTGGGACGGCGTTTGTGATCTTCGTCATGGTGGTCATTCCAGCTCGTTCGAAGACTCGCCTGGCTTGGTTTATGAGTTTCTGGTGTTCTGGGTCCGTTGGGTTGAAGTCTTTGAGCCCGTAGGAGATTTTGACGATTACGGACATGGTCAGTTCTTGGAAATGGCTAAAGATACGTGGATTTAAGGTCAAGAATATGCCGCTTACGTGAGCAAATTTACAGGCTTTACTGCTTTGGCGTGGTTCTTGATCCGTCCTACGGCCTCCATAATACATTGATTCACGGCCGGATACATCTGAAACCAGGCTTAGGGCTTAAGATAAACCCAGAAAACCCACCTTTTTCATATTCCCACTCGTGAAAGGAGCAACCACAAAGTTCCTGAGCCTCTTCCATCTCAATCCCCTCGCAAAGAACGTGTGAACATAGTTCTCATTCTCCGGCGGAGGACTCAGCGAGATCAGTTTCCTAGCGTGAAAAGCTTCAAACTTTTTCACGAACAGCTCATAAAGCATGTCCGGGTCACTAACGACCAAAACGTTCCTCCAGCCTTCTTGGACCCCATACACACTCCCGTACTTCTTGGTCCAATCCCTGAGTTGCAGGGAGAAGTGGTAGTCATTTCCATCCAGGGCCATAGGGTTCCCAAGGAAGATGGTGGATTCGGGACCTGGGATCCCGCGGCGTCGCCAGTAGGTAGAATGGTATTTGTAGATCCTGAAACTTGCCCTTAACAAAAAACCTGAAAATCCAGAGACCTACAGTAAGACAGCCATCCCGAAAACGGCTAATAGAGCAACAGCGACAATCATGGCTGCGACAGAGCAGGAAAGATTGACGAGATCGTCCTAAGAAGTTGCTATTTATCACCTTCCTGAAGACCCACTTGCGTCAGAGTGAATCAGTTGATTTGAAAATCTTGCAGTCTAAACTTGTCTTGTTTGTTTGTTTTTCTAATCGCCTCCACGATAAAATCCGATCTTCATAAATAACCCTTGCTTGTCAAGTGAATCAAGCAAAAAATCACTAAATTCCCTTAAAAGGCAAAGATCGCAAGACGTGCAAATCTGAGGTTTAGTGTAGATAACGAGGCAATCCTATTTATGTGAATATCTTTACAATGCCCTGCTAAAGGAATGCAATTGGTAAACAAGGTCGAGGGAACGACTAAAACCGGATGCTTAGGGAGATGGTCTAGTTACCGGATGTTAGATACGTCATCTGTGTCATCGTTGGTGTTAGATCATATAGTGACTGTTGGCAACGGATAATGATAAAAGAGTTTAAATTTAGTAAATAGGAAACCTTGTTTTTGGGATTTGTAATTGAGGCCGTAATTAGAAAATTTTGTTATATATCGAGTCGAGCTAAAAGTACAAACAAACTATTAATTTGTTAAATTGTGGTCGTTTCTTCACAAAACGTTTTGCAGAACGAGCGGTAAGATTTATGGGAAACCGAGGTTTAAGAGGTTTGAACAAGGTTGAACGTTCCTAAGCACAAGACCCGTATTTGCCATTTCTCAGTGAGTCCTTCACATCCTCGGGAACCGCGCTCCATTCAGTAGCCGACAGCTGCTGACAAGCAGAGATGCCCACAGCTCCGACTTCGCGGTTTCCTAAATTATCAGATTACACTAGATTTGACAGTGGACATCTACTCACCGCTGAGAAGATAGACCTTCCCGACCTCCAGCCAGGTCACTCCACAGGCTTCCAACTGGCTGTTTGTGCGAAGATTGATGTTGGAGCCGGATTGGATCAGTCCATTGGTCTGAAAGTTGACTTTAGGAGACTAACAAGATTCGAGCATACCTTAAAGACATCTTCAGCGACACCCAAATACATAATAGATTTCCCGTCGACGTTCTTCTTGTCCCAGATTTTGTACGTGGCCACTGAAAATAGTAAAATTAAGCTTTTGGAGAGCTCGAAGTCTTACCAAAATCCACATCACAGAACTTCTGCTGATTCGTAGGAGGAACACGACCACAGGAACAGGCAAACGTAGCCACAATCAAAGCAGAGAACAGGAAGAACTCGCGGAACATTTTGAGCCGGTTCTGAAACAAGTCAAGGTCAGGGTGAAAAGGGGAACTGGTAGGTGAGGACGTGCGAGAGTAGACAGAACTGAGAATAATCTGGGTGAATGCCTGACATCAATTGTGATAAGAATTGTTTTCGAGACCTCAGGATGAAGATAAGACCGTCAAATTCAAAAGGACATTGGGTTTAAAAAACTAAAGATAAAATTGACGCAGACCTGACTCGGTTTTGGTACCCAAGCCACAGACATCGTTGCTGCACTCTACGAAGCGGCGATCAGGCAACCACTAAAACTGAAAATGCACGTGCAGTTCCGCGTTCAAACAGGCAGTAAAGCACTGATGATCAAACCGTCAAACAGCGCGGTGACGTTTTAAAAGCGGGCCCTTTTTGCAAAAAGATTGACAGAGGAATTCGTGTGTTTGGAATTCTATTGTATTTGCTGGCGAAGAGAAATCGGGGATGGCTGTAAAATCATAAAATGACATTTTGGAGGAACAAAGTTTGCTTAGATGTCATAAAAAAAGTGGCTTCGTTTAGTTTCTTGAATTTGACAATCTTCCGGACATCCTTGTTCTCTAGCTAAACCTTTTCCATTCTTAGAGGGACACAAAATTCAGTACTTCCTACACTGTTCTTTCTGAGATACCCCGACTAGCTGATAAGCCTCTTCACTCTACAGCCTCTAAAGTTCCCAGGAAGCTTGCCAACTTGATATTTTCAGTCTTGCTGTAGCCCTCTTCGTTGCTGTAGATCCACTCTTCCCTCTCAGATCACCCCATCCCATATCATTGTGCAAAACAACGAATAGCCCGATCAACGGGTCCAACGACTGACTTGACGGCTATCGGATTGCCAAAGTGTAAAACGGCACTCTGAGAAGAAAACTAGTTGTGCCGCCGTCTCCGTTTGAGAGATGAGAAGCGAAAACAATTTTTTGCTATATGATTACATAAATCACAGTTGGTGTAATTCTGGATAAGCTGTCTTCTGGGAAGCTGAGAAGCACTAATTATTTGTATGTGTGCAGGCGGGATGGGGGAGAGAGGCAGTTAAGTATGTACACAGGTGCGGAAGGGCAAAGAAAGTCATAAATCTTAGATTCCAGAAATTAAAAAATTTAAAGTCTTTAAATTTTGAGCCTTCTTTGATCTTTCTACGGCATTTCAAGACCTGAAAGCCGCAAATTTAAGTTCAAAACCCTTAGATTTTCGGCTTGCTCTGACTCCTTCAGGCATTGCAAGACTATCGAGTCCTCTGGCTAAACTATAAGATCCTAGAAAACACTACTAATAGCTCTATCCCCACACTATATGTGTCATCCGGACGTCCACTTGTCACAACAAACCCTATCCAGTGTCATCAAATGGATAGATGTTGTTTATCTTCGTGCAGGCCAGCAAATTTCCCCTCTATTGCTGACAGCTGCTCTCGTCCTTGCATCTTCTTGCCCACTAAGCCCTGTGTAAGCAGACACTTCCCTAATGAAAACCACCAATAACCACTTTTTGTAAAAAGTTTTTCCCGGCTTCCCGACTTCCTTGGCTTCTTGGCCGCTAACACAAGCGATCTGAGCTATCCACTATTGTTGATTGCAGTTGGCATTTACGTCAATGCGTCCCGTTTTTCCACTTTGCGGACCTCGGCGGAGTACACTGGCCGGAGGCATGCGGGGCCGCTTTGCAGAAAACGCCCCTTGGCAGCGGCCTGCGGCGTCTTGGGACTTGCGAGCTTAAATATGCATCGCTCGCAGGGTTTTCTCACATCTTCATTTTCTGCTCTGGCTTTCTCCTCGTTCTGCGGCGTGCGCCTGGGAGCCTAGGACTCGCTGGGATGGCTCAGGCCTAATCAGATTTGGACAGATTTGCTTCTGTTTTGCGGCTTTTATTAGGTGGTAGGCCTCTCGGGTTCGAACTATGGTCCTGGGACGACTGTGCAGGCTAGGATGTGGCTTCAGGGCTTATTCAGAAAATAGATTAGGTTAGTTTCTGGCTTTAAACTGAGTCAAAAAGTCTCAAGCGTAAAATACCAAACGTCAAAAACTTAGAAAGCTTAAATTGTAAAGCCTGAAACCTCAGAGCCTAAGACCAAAAGTCACGCCATGACCGGATCACCCGATCTCCCCGAGCCACTTGCCACTTGTTTGCTCTCGATTTTCTCGTTTCCCCGAATTTTCCGCCTGCAAATCACTTTCCGCGCCGATCTCATTTTACACTTTTTCTCAAAGCCTCTCGGCCCTGGATTGAAGACGAAAAACAGGTGCCGAAATTGCCGGAGAGGTCGTGCCGGGCATTCGTGTTGATTTCCAATCTTCAGTTTTCCTATTTTTCCAGAAAATTATGGCTGACGCTGCGACCATCAAGAAGATTGAGGAGGGGTACGAGAAGCTTCAGGCCGCTAAGGACTGCCACTCGCTCCTTAAGAAGTACCTGACCAAGCCCGTCGTTGATCAGCTCAAGGGCAAAAAGACCAAGCTCGGAGCCACCCTCCTCGATGTCATCCAGTCCGGAGTTGCCAACCTAGACTCTGGAGTCGGAGTCTACGCTCCCGACGCCGAGGCTTACACCCTCTTCAAGCCCCTTTTCGACCCCCTGATCCAGGACTACCACAATGGATTCGCCCCCAACCAGAAGCAACCCGCCACTGACCTCGGAGAGGGCAAGACCAACGTAGGACAATTGCTTAAAGATAGGGTCTAAACTGAGGGTAACTTTCAGCAACTCCCTGACCTGGACCCCGAAGGAAAGTTCATCCAGTCCACCCGCATCCGTTGCGGACGTTCCCTCCAGGGATACCCCTTCAACCCTTGCCTCACCGAGGCCAACTACCTCGAGATGGAGGGCAAGGTCAAGAAGGTCTTCGCTGAGCTCAAGGACCCCGAGCTCCAGGGAACTTACTATCCTCTTGACGGCATGACCAAGGAAATCCAGACCCAGCTTATCCAGGATCACTTCCTCTTCAAGGAGGGTGACCGGTAAAAGACATCCTCAGCTCAAAACCCACAAAAACCAAAAATTTTCAGCTTTCTCCAGGCCGCCAACGCCTGCCGCTACTGGCCTAAGGGACGTGGAATCTACCACAACAAGAACAAGACCTTCCTCGTCTGGGTCAACGAAGAGGACCATCTCCGCATCATCTCCATGCAGAACGGCGGAAACGTCGGACAGGTCCTTGAGCGCCTGATCAAGGGTGTCAAGACCATCCAGGCTCAGGCTCCCTTCTCCCGTGACGACCGTCTTGGATGGCTCACTTTCTGCCCATCCAACCTTGGGTAACCTCTGAATTTCGTACTCTGACTCTGATCCTTAAAATCCAGAACCACCGTCCGCGCCTCGGTGCACATCAAGCTGCCCAAGATCAGCGCGAAGCCCGAGTTCAAGAAGATCTGCGACGACCTGAAGCTCCAGATCCGCGGAATCCACGGCGAGCACTCCGACTCCGTTGGCGGCGTCTACGACATCTCCAACAAGGCTCGTCTTGGACTCACCGAGTTCGAGGCTGTCAAGCAGATGTACGACGGTGTCAAGCACCTGATCGAGCTTGAGAAGAAGGCCTAAGCGTCTTAAGTCGCTCTTCCCAAGTAGTATCCCAAGTCCTCAGCTACGTATTCACATTATGATGAATTCGGCTTTTGTGGTGTTAGTGTAGTAATTTATGTATAAATTTGCCAAATTTTGTCGATTTCCCTGCGTTCAAAATAGTCACCAATGACCGGGCACACCATTAAGCACTCAAAAATGGCGTTTCCAGCTCGTGCGACCAGATAAGAAACCCCAAAAGTGCAGTTTCTCACGTATGAACGGCTTATAGGCCAATCACCAGAATGTGATCAGCGCGGAAGAACAGTCGAAAGTAGAGTCGCGTGGGTTCTTATCAGTACTTTGTAAAGTTCAAACCATCAGAAATGGGTCCGGGAGTAAGAGATAGCTATGCGAACGGTGAGCAAACAGCGTTCACGTGCACACGGCTTGACGGTTTTGCGTGTGAAGCTGGCTCGACGGCTTGGTGGCGTGATGAGATTGTCACGTTTTGGAGCGCTCGATTTCCTAAGCAGCCACGGATGGCATAAAGTGGCCAGAACTGATCCCGTTCTGAGCCCAATTTGGACTGACTTTCGCCGAATCCAATGTGTACAGTCTTGGCGAACTAGTCTAAACACCGTTTCAAAGGACAAAACAGCTGGATCCTTAATGGCTTTCTCGCTTCCCAACTGTATGAACCAAGCTCTGACTCAGCCATTAATGTCATCGCGCAGGCGGCTTGCGCATGATAGAATCATGAGTGTTATTGTTTAGGGAAACAGGCCTAAACATGTGTTTCCTGCAAAATGCCAAAATGACGAAGGTTAGGAAGGAGAAGACGGTTGAGTGTTCCGGATATGATACCACCTTTCAAGCCGAAATAGCCGATGCATGGGTGTTCTAGGTTCCATAACTTCAGATTGTAGGGTAGAACCCGGACAATGGCCAGAACTAGCCTCCCGCTGACTTCAGAACGCACGATACCAACGTTGGTAAATCAACGTAGCCTTAAATAAGGGTCTAAACTTGAGTTAACTTTTAGCGACTCCCTGGACCCGAATCCTGACGGATACTTCACTCAGTTTATCGTCTTGTTAGCCTATTTCTCGTAGTGTGCAAATGCATTTGTAAGCTAAGGTACCGTTAAATTCAACGTACCAGTGACCCCTCGGGCTATCATTAAGCGTACTTAACTAAGACCACCAAATTTATTTACATATTTATCGTTTTTACAACTCTCCATCTACCAAAACATCTTATTCTTAGCGGCGATGTCCCACCACGACGAGAACTGGACTGGCCCATCTTCCAGATCTACGATCGTTTCCACATGACTTGTCCGCAAGGGCTCCGGAACCGTTCTGGCGTTCTGATTGTTCAATAGAGGTCTCAAGGCTCGGGTTGCTAAATCATAGACTTCAGATCGCATCTTCCCATGATGAGCAGACTTACCGTATCTCTGGGCCCTACCATACCTCCTCTCGAACCCATGGACATCCATAGACTGGCGGAGGGTCATGGCATGAAGCTGGCCAAGGCTGACAAGGCAGATTAGGATCAGAGCCAAGGTGTTCATTCTGGACAGAGAGGAATAGTGTGCAACCGCCTCTCACACTTCTAATTGAAGAACTGATCGTGTTTTTTGAGGAGACGACCAAGGAGGATGGAATATTCCCACGCCTTGGGCTTAATGGAGATTGTTGTCTGAGGCGGAGATAAGAAACATCAATTAATAATTGCAAATGATGTGATGCTTAGGGATCAAAACACTTAAAACAAAAACGCGGAATGCAAATGAGGTTGGATGGTCGGAGAACGGGATGAGTTGTAGGTTAGTGGTCAAAAACAAAAGCGTTGGGAAAGGGCGTTGATGAAAACAGTTCAAAGCTTAATTTACAATTGCAAAATTTTTGGTTTTATCATTTCAGAATCATCTCACAACTTGTCTCAAAAGTTTCCAACAGGAGTTTGCACCGCTAGCCTAGGATAGCCTGTTGGAGCTTGCGCTAATCTCAAAATTTGTTAGCTAAGTCTTGAGAAACTCAAATTTCGAATCATCCTCTGACTTTTCAATGATTCTAAACCGACTAACTTCTGGAACGTCTTAGAATGTCTTAGAGTCTTAGAACTCAAGATTCCAGAGCATCAAGATAGATGCAAATCACCTAGCCAATATATTTCAAGTTAAACAACTAAGCCGCGCATTCGTCAAAAAGTTCAAAAGCATATCAATAATGAGCAAAACAGTCTCCCTTAACGCAGAGATCTTTGTAGGTGATGAAGTCGACAAGCGCGGCTAATTTAATTAGATTCATAAATTGCAAACAGGAACTAGAATACTATCTAGAATAACAGGAAAATGGCATTATCGACATCAAGTTTATTATGAAAAGAGCAGTCCTGCTAATCATGAAATTTTACTGATACAAAGCCTTTTCTAAGGATTAGTCTAAAACAGGAAAATGGCATTATCGGCCAATGTTTAAACACATGCAGTGTTTGAACATAGGCGTGACTTGACTAGCTCCGACATTTACATTTGCCCACAATTGGTCTTTCTTGAACCTGCATTTGATAAAAGTACACTGCTAAAATTTGAAGAAAAGAAGGGAACAATGCATATAGATGAAATTCGTATTCACCTTAAAAGGACAATTTTTTGATTTTTTAAGAATCCTCTTGGTCGCCTGCAAAAGTTGAAAAGTATCTTAAAAATTAGATTGTTTGAGTCATGGCTATGAATCTCAAAGGGTCCACCGTAAAGTCTTCAGAGACTGGTTCTCTTAAATAATCCAAAAGCTCAGAGATCCGCCTAGCCACATATTTTGCATTGCGTTGCTAATTTAATCAATTCCAGAATGAGCATAAGGGGCCCAACAAAGCTGCAACAAAACGAATAACAACAGGGTCCCAACGCCAAGTACATGCTTATTGCGAGCAGCTAATGCAGAACAACCCGCTGAAATACACTGGCTAAAACTTTTTTGGGTCAATCATGCCTATTAGCCTCCTATTAGCCTCCTTTTGCATACGAAGCGCTTGTTCCAAAAAGCTTAAATGCGAGACGTCCTCAAAAGGGCAAGATCACCTACCTACAAAACGTGATAAAAACAAACATTTAAACTCAATTTCGTAGTAAAGAAAACACATCAAAGTACACGTACGTCCACAAATTCGAAATAGGCCAAGATTACTGACCGAACTCATAAGCCAGCGTACGGCTACAGCCCCTCCAAACATGTTTGGCACACCTTCTGAGATTTCAGCCAGGTATTCTTGTAGAAATGATAAAACTTTACCCCTGTCCAGACGCTTCTCTTAAATCATTCAAGTGATTCTGAACCTCTGCAGTTTGGAAAACATATTGGAAAACGAAAACGTCTGTGCATATTTTCTCCTCCGTCCCCAAACTACCATCAAAACCCTCTTGAAGCAATTTCCATTTCATCAACTCTAGCTTTTACAAGCGGATGTTTGCGAAAGGACATCAAAAGTCCTCAGCCTCCGCGCACTCACGACTTGTTCACGTGATGATCTTCTCGTTCTCCTCCTCTGCTACCTCCTCGTTTGTTCCTCAAACTGAGTCGTCGCTGCCGACGGCACTCGTCAAGCCATTTCGCGCGGCGCCGACAGTGTTCACGTGAATTGCTCCCCGGCGGCGGACGAGGAGTCAGCAAAAAAAGGTCTTAGCAGACACTGACGAAATGTTATGATGTACGAAATGTTAGTGTTCCTTCACGGAGAGAACACAAGACGATTTGTCGGCGACGGCGGCTTCAAAACAAATGGATTTGTGTGTAAAGGATGGTTTGTAGAAAGTGTGGAGGTGATGTCAGGAGGGTGATTAACGGCTTAAACGCCTACACTTTTTGTGAGATGGAGGATCGGAAATCTTAAAACCAAAAAGTCAGGAAACGGTCTCTTTGATCTTGTGCCACAGCCGTTACTTGTGCTTGGAGACACCAACCTAAGCCTTTTGGCAAATAGACCCAGTTGTCAAGGGTTTCAGCGACAGATCTGTGATCTATCAGAGGCGTCAGTTTGGCTAGATAGTCGTTGGGTCAATACAACTGAGTCAGAATTTCCAAGAACCTAAAAAGATTTGCCCGGAGTGAGGATCGAACTCACGACCTTCAGATTATGAGACTGACGCGCTGCCTACTGCGCTATCCAGGCAGACGCTTGCATCCCTCTCAATGATCCTCACTTAATCCTAAAAGTCAAGTTTAACCACTTCTCCTTATCAAGTTTTTAAGGTTCTCAGGATTTTCTGACCACCATATGGGTGCATTTCCGAACTGTTCTTCGTATGCTTGCATAGCTGATTGGTAACCTCTCCCACTCCCGCACCTCTCGAGCCAGGTTCGACTCCGCGTGATGACCATTGTTATCCCTGTCATAAGCACCTTGCTGATAACTGGTACCTGACGGTATTTCTTTGCTTTTTACCCTCCCCGAGTTTCCTGCAACATTTCTTGATCTGCTGTTTTTCGCCCTCTTTGACATGTTATGATGTTTTCTTGCGGCTAATTCGGCTAATTCGACTCCGTCTGGCGCCTTCCGTTCACGTGAACGCGTTCACCCAATTTTAGAAGATCGTGATTGCATAATGTTGACGTTGGCATGCGACATTTGGATTTGCTGCTCAGAGTGCAAACGCAAAATCGTCAGCGTCGTTCTGGCGTCAGCGCGACGACGACGGATTTGGAGAAAGACGTTGTATGTGGTTCACGTGAACGTCGTCGTCGCCATGAACGGCGCCGGCGGCCAAGGCGCCGAAATAAGTGGCGATGTTTTGCGAGTTTATGGGAGTCGTAAAAGGTTTTCGAAACCTTGAATTCGGCACAGACGCACAGAGACGTGTGAAAAGTTGTTTTGACTGTAATTTGGGTCTTTGCGGAAACCTTGATTTCTGCAGTTTCTTGACTTGCGTCATTTTTGTTATGTCTGCGTCACGGCCGAATGACTGTTGGATTTGTGTGTTCACGTGGACGTCAGAGACAAACGGTTCATGCAAATAGACAATTTCGTAATCTGCACCCTGAACAAAAGATTCTAATTTTAGAGCATTTTCAAAAACACCGATTTTCTCAAACCCCTTTCAAGTGTTGCCAGTTCCGCTAAACCCGCTTAATCTCCTTCCGCTCGCCCGCGGATAACAAATCAACGCCGTTCATCTCTTCCGATTGCCTTTTGGTCCCTCGTTAACCCATCTTCTTCTTCCGGCTGCTTCTCAGAGAATCGCGTTTCCTCGGTGCATGTTTTCGTCAACAACGCCCGGGCGCCCTCAATTCTTGCCTCCGCGTCCCATCTATCCCTGGTCCCTCGGCGAAATGCGATTTCCCTCACAGAGAGTTGATCGGCAACGACTAACGGAGGCTCTTCTTCACGTGAACATTTCGTGGTCTCGGGTGCTCTGGACAAGGCCGAGGGATTGGGAACAGAGGAGAAGTGGTTGCGCAGCTGGTTCGTCCGCGTACGCGCAAACAAAACACTAAACCCACGGACGCAGGAGAGAACCAGTCACAAAGAAGATGACAAAAAATGGGATTATACAGTTGGTCGTGGTTTGGTCAGAGGCAAAAATCCGTAAAACAAGAATCTTTTAAAATGTT